>JARYGA010022968.1:0-46940 GCA_030545235.1 Helianthus tuberosus
CAATAAGAAATCAAATTGTGAAGTCAATGGTAAAGGAAGGAGAATTG
Source organism: Helianthus tuberosus (assembly GCA_030545235.1). NCBI lineage: Eukaryota > Viridiplantae > Streptophyta > Magnoliopsida > Asterales > Asteraceae > Helianthus > Helianthus tuberosus. The sequence goes on from JARYGA010022968.1 coordinate 48, forward strand.
GGGGAGATGAGTTTGTTCTGGAGCGCAATCGAAGCGCGAAATATTCACCGAATCACGCGGACAGTGGGCTGTTGCGATTTTACTTGACGCCGTTGAGGGGTAGTCGAAGAAGCAAGCCGATTAGCAACTCGAATCCTGTTTCCAGAAACCTGAATCGAGTGCATTGATTTCGTCGGGGTTGTTAGAGAAGGGCATCTCTAGTGGCATTCGGATCGTGACACTGTCACCTCAGCGTCGCATCCCCTTAATTTCCGGATGTCAGGTCTTCCGTTGGTTTATTTTGTGTTTTTAAATTGGTTGATTTCAGTTATGCATTTGAAATTGTCAAGACGAATTGTTTGTTGAATTTGATCTTGTTTTTAGTGTTCATGTTATAATTTTATTGTTTTACTCTCTCCCTGATAATGTTATTATTATTTTTTTAATGTAAAGTTGAAGAAATATGAACAAAAAGAAATCAAATGTAAAGAATTTAAAATTGGTAAAAGAAACAATCGATACATGACAAGACACAACATAGTGGTGTTTTTTTTTTCTGAGAAAACAGATTTATGATGTATCTTGGTTATTTGTTTCTTTCAATCTTTGTTTTTTTTTTTTTTTTCTGATTGGAAACTTTATCTTGATTAGAAGTCTGTTTAAAAACATAATCATTTCAATTTTATTCAATCAAAACACATCTCGGACAAAAACCGAAAATATTACCATTTGAGGCTAAACTAGGCATGTCTATTTTTTACTTGGAACCGGAATTCAAAGTCATTCAAACCTGAATTAGAGAATACCTAAAATCAACTAACCTGAATCTTAAATGAGTCGGTTATCAAGTTACCTTTTCCCAGCAAAAAATCTGATCAAGCCTACCCGAAAACAACACGAAACCGAAAAACCCCAGAACATTTATTGTCTTTATTTTTTATACATGCTTTTTGGTTTGGTATTTGGAATTTTAGGTTTTAAGACTTGAGCATTATCATGTAATATTTTCAAAATGATTTTTGAATTTCAATGACATTATGAATTTTTGATAATATTTTGTACAAGAAAAAAAAACATTTTGTTTCATTAAACGTCTAAGCCCGAAAACCGAACAACCCGACCTGAACTAACCCGAATTACCTAAACTCGACCAACCCGAACTTTAAATGGGTTGGTTATCATATATTCATATCACTTTTCTAAGCCAAAAACCCAAAATCTGAAGAAAAAAAAATATTCCTTAACAACACCCCTACCAAAAACAAAAATAAATAAATAAGTGAAATTTAAGTCCCGTTATTACAAGCATAATTTATGTCCTAAAATGCCAAAAATATGTGCCAAATGTTAGTGAGTTTCGTAGACACATGATATCATTTGGTGGTTTTCTCCTTAGACCACATATAATTCACTCTAAATCATCCGAGACAACGTAGTTTTGCATTAGTACAAGAAAACGGACTATGTATACATGTCAGTTGTTTCAATCAATATTTGTTCTTTTACAAGAAATATATTTTGTTTAATAGTAATTTGAGTTAAACATACTCATTTGATCACCTATAATGGTTATGTTTTTCTTTATATCCGTATTTTCAGTTAAAATATGAGATCTCAACTCATAAACAAAAATTTTAGGACATACCGCAAGAATCTTTCATCGGCCACATACTTTTCATGGAAAGTTAAGTATTAGAGACCAGTGGCGGATCCAGAATTTTTTTTCACTGGGTTCACTTTTTTAAATACTCCAATTTCATATGACTGAACATACAAAATTTCGGGTCGGTTCGACAGTTTGGATCGGGTAAGGTTCACCACCCATCCTAACAAATGCAAGAATCGTTTATGGACCCACTGACTTTTGTGTCAGCTAAATTTCGGTCTCCTTACTCCTTAGCCGACTTTGCTTATTTGTTGTAGTCTCTGGTTGGCGTCGGATATGTCTAATTTTAAAATATAAAAAATCAATGTCTATTATTTAATATCTTCCATGAACTTGTTTATTTTGGTGAGTTTCCTTATAAATAGAGTTGCATAACTAGTCAAGTATACCAAAGAGTGACAAAAACAACAGCTATACTATACCAACAATTTAAAACCGCAAAACATTAACCAACAAATTGCTACGGTTAATCAAAGACTGTACCTATGATATCAGCGACGGTTCGGCCGTTGGTGAACCTGCCATTCCGCATTCATTACCGATGTCGATGCCATACCAAGGCAGGGCCGCTTAAGCAAAACTCGTTTCCCGTTATCTGATAATGAGTCCCCAAAGATGAACTGCACAATCTTGCAATCATACCCGTCTATCAGACCCAAAAAGACTGTCACTAAAACCAACATCAATGTCACTATTAGCTTCATCCGTTTAGTTCAAGATATTCTTGATCTTATTCTCATGCAGAAATGGAGGGTGTGAAGTTGGAATTTATACATGAAAATGATTTATAAATGCATGGAGTTACTACAACCACCTGGGATTTGGCGGTTTGCGTTTGAGCCTCAAAAAAGTATTAATTGTGCCTCATATGGGATTCGAACCCAGGTGTCTTTGGGAGAATAACACAAACATAACCAGTGGAGAACCAAGGCTTTTTTGTTTATGGGTTCCCCTTTTTTTTACTTATGGGTTCCTTTTCATTTTGTTATATATATTTACACTAAAAATTAAAAACCGAATGGGTTCCTGGGAACCCGTACTTTCTTAATAGGTTCGCCCCTGTTAGAGACTAATTATAAAAGCAGAATTTCGTGGCCACATATATCGTTTGGTTGGTCATATTGCTTAATTTTCACAGTAAAGTGTAAAAAATGTTTTGATAATTAATATAACCTTTTAAAATTTTGTTAATATATTTTGTTTGAAAACTTTAACTTAATTAGAAATTTGATTGAAACATAATCCTTTAATTTGCAACCAATCTAAATACCACATCTTAAACCAAAAAACGAAAATATTGTCATTTAAGACCAAACTATAAGAATCTTTTCCGGCATGCTTTTCATGGGAGATTACAATTAAAAAAGTGAATTTTCATAATACTTGACATTATTTGATTGGTCAGGTTCTTACCGACGTATTTACGTCGTGATATGCCAAAAACATGTAATAAGTGTTGTCAATATCCTGAAACATGATGTCATTTGATTGGTTTCATCGTGTATAATTCTCTGCCTAAATCAATAAACGGTAACACAGTTTTGTTTTAGTCCCATAGAACAAATTAATCGTATAAACAGATCATATTTTTCTTTCAAACTTTGCTCTTTTGAAGAAATTTATATTTCATTTCAAAACTTTATCTTAATTAGTAATTTAACTAATACATAATTACTTGATCACCTAAAATAGTTATGCTATTTTATCTTTAATATGCACATTTAATTAAAGTATGACATCTTAACCCAGAAACGAAAATAGTTTTGCTTGAGGCCAAAGTGTGAGTATATATCTGGGCTGCATAATTTTTATGGGAAATTATAAAAGCGAATTTCGTAGACACATGATATCATTTGGTTTGTTCCATTGCATAATTTTCGTTGTAAAGTGCCAAAGGCGTTTAATAATTTTGTTAATATTACCTTTTAATTAATAAGACATTTATATATTTTATTTAATAATTTTCATTTATATATTTTATTTAATAACTTTAACTTAATAAGACATTTGATTAAAAATATTTTCATTTAGATTCAATTAAAACATGACATTTCAAACCAAAAACAAAAATATTGTTGTTTAAGGCCAAAATGTGAGAATTTGTCTTTGCCTTATGCTTTTCAAGGGGAATTCCAATTAAAAAAGGGAATTTTCATGACACCTGACATCATTTGGTTGGTCAGACTCTTACATAAATGTAAAAAATGTGCGATAAGTGTTGTGAATTTCGTGGACACATGGTGTCATTTGATTGGTTTCGTCCTTAGACCGTGCGTATATTTCACTACCTAAGTCAATAGAGACACAACATATTTGTGTTTTAGACGATAAAACAAATTAATTATCTAAACGGGTCATATTTTTCTTTAAATCTTAGCTCTTTTAACAATATATTAAAAAAATAAATTAGTAAAATGAGAAAAACATAATTATTTGATCACCAAAAATTGTTACACTTTTGGATCTTTAACCCAAAAACAAAAATATTTATATTTGAGACCAAACTGCGAGAATCTATCCTAGGTCACAATTTTCATGGGAAATTAAGAATTAAAAAACGTTGAAATTTATGCACACGTGATATCAATTGGTTGGTTCCTCTGGCGTAATTTTTGTTGTAAAGAGGTAAAAAGTTTGATAATTTCGTTATATTGCCTTTTAAAATATTCGTTAATATATTTTGTTTGAAGGGTCAGGATTTACAGAAAATTGTGGAAAGTGTGAGAACGGTGAGAACGCTTATGGATCGTCCGATCAAAACAATCTATGGACTAGATTGGCGCGGTGGCGTTTTCGTAAATAACATCAATTTTATTACGTGGGCGCGCTTCATTAAGGGTACAAGCGTCTTTTGACTACTCCAAACAAAACGCCATCTCATGAAAATAAAATGCCAAACAAAAATCACACACCATTCTAACTAAAAACGCCATTAGATATGAAATGCCAAACTTAATTATAATAAAATCCCGCCTAAACAAACCGTCAAAAAAATCCTATATATACAACAACTCAGACTTTCAATTAAAAACACACACAAAACCCCAAACGCCATATTTAATATATACCATTCGTCTGATAAACGCCAGAAAACTCAAACATCAAATATCTTCTAACCCAAAAAGTTTATTAGAAATTCAGTTTGGTTGTCTGTAAGCTTTCGCTCAATGTAATGGATAAAATCATTAAGTAAAGATATTGACCATTTCATTGAGTAAAATCTTATTGACTTATCATCAACTTCCATCCAATTTATAACGTTTAAACATACAAAAACATTACTGAGATTTGTTGTCAATAAAGTTTAGTTGTATGGGGTGGACAACATTGTCAGTTATCTTTCTTAACTGAGGATTAACAATGTTGTCCATCACCATACAACAACACTTTATTGATTTTAGCATGATCAAATTTACAGTTTAAGATGGTTTATTTAGTGGCGTTCTTTTTCTCGGTAAAACGCCAAAAAAGATAACATTTTGGATGAAAGAGTGTAAACTCAATAACATTTTGCTGCATGAGATTGACAAATATTATAGAAAAAGAGGCTGATTTCAGACTTTGTGCTTCCACACGACGACAAAAAAACTACTTCAAAAAACAAAAATAAAAAATCAAACGAAAGTCGAAACAGCCAGTGAAGATGCTTCAAAAGAAGAAAGAGACTGGTGACAGTGAAGATTTGGAAGATCAATATTTATTTTGTTTAATTTTCTTTTTCAATTGATTGTTATATAATAACAACGTCATATCTAATAAAAACGCCAAAAAGCCAAATGCTTGTCAAAACGCCAACATGCCATAAAACGCCACAAAAATTACCAAACCATAATAAAATTACTTTGGACAAGTATTATAAAAAACCAAAAAAATAAATAAAAATAATAAAATAAATAAAAAACAAACTTGAAAATTGTCACACCCCAACCGATGGCGGAATCATCGGGGCGCGGCACTAGGCGAATCAGATTGCTCAAGAGAATCCATAACAACTATATTGTGACAGTATTTAATGTGTTCATTATCCCATACTAATAAACAATTACAATCACATAAGCAGTCACGAATTTCCTGTTTTCTCAAACAATTCAAATCCGACAACCTAAATTTTAGGTGTGTTTCTAGACTTCCTAGCTTGATTTGATGTAGTCTGCGACTAAACCTGCAACATACGTTAAAATAATGTCAATACAAAGTATTGGGGAGTATACAGGTTTGATATGTAATAGTGTAATAGATAAAAGCTGCGAATTTCCACATACATAAACGTAATACACGACATATATACTCACAAAACTGATACTACCAGCTAAGTCCTCGAGCTTCGATCGCGATTGCTAAACTAGACCCCGTCGGGTGCAATAGTACTATACTAGTCATGGTGGGACGTCGCGAGTATAAGTCCTATCACATATGTAACTAGCATCACGTATAACTATGCACATTGGTCATTCACAAGTGATAAATAGTATAAGCATTTGATGTGATTTGATTTGATAGCAACGTATGTTACACCCAAAAGTGCAAAAGCAAAAAGGGTTCAAGTATACTCACAGTCGGTGTTCGGCAACCAAACACAACATGATTGGATTGATGGGAGCGCGTCTGAGATTAGCCTGGTTTCAGTTTGAGAGAGTAAGCGTCGAACAATGCGTTAAACGGTGGCGAGTGAACCAAGTGTCGAATGGTAGTCCGTTCGGATGGTCATCCGATCGGATGACCATTCGATTGGATTGTCACTTTGTTTGGTGAAGAGGCGTTTGTGTATGATGGTTTGCCTTTTAAAGTTTTCATTGTAGCATTTTGAAAACAGAGAAGTATCTCTACCTTTCAGGTCGGTCGATCGAACGGCCGATCGATCGGGTGGCAACTCGATCGGGTGGCTGTTCGATCGGACGGTGATCCGATTGGCAAGACACTTTGGTTGTTGATAAGTTCACATCAGACTGGTCGCTCGATCGGGTGGAAACCCGATCGGCTGACAATCCGTTGGAACTGATGTGTGACGAGGATTTGTAAAACGTTTAAGTGTTGAGGATCCAAAAGTCAGCCGATCGGATGGTCGTTCGATCGGACGGCAGTCCGTTCGAACGGCAATCCGTTCGTTGTTCAGATCCTTAAATGTTTGAAAATTTGATTAACTCTTGACCCCAAGTGTAACCCGACCGGATTGCAGGTTGATCGGGTGGCAGTGCGATCGGATGGCAATCCGATCGGACGGTAATCCGTCCCGCAATCTTATCGTTTTACATCTTGGCCATCTTGTTAAGTTTTTTGCGATTCGATCGAGACGTTACGACTACGAGCTAAACAATGGAACTCCACCAGGTCTGAGTCACCGGATCAGATGGGAAACACCCCGTTCGATCAGTTAACTGTTCTCGATGGTTATTCGTGTTTAACACGACAAGCCGGTTATCTCGTCGATAGGAACCAGTTCTCAAACCGACACTTCACTATAGGAAAAGTAGAAGGTCTGTACGAGCTCTGTTGCTACCGTTTTCGAGTGACAAGTTAGGAAAGTTTGAAGAAAAACTTAGAAAACTTTGATTCGGCTTAGATTTGTGCGAGTTTATTGTTTATTCTCCATGGAATTCATCAGATCTGGGTTGTTCTTGATGAGATGAGGTCATACTTCATTGTTCCTAAGAACTTCATGATGACATCACCTTAGAACGGCTCAAATCCGAAGATTTAACGGTGAAGAAGTGAGATTTGATGGTGAGAACGTTGAAGGAGTGCGTGTAGATCATAGAAGTACAAGATTTGAGGTAGAAACTTACAAGGATTGCGAGAAATCGAGAGAAAAAGGCGAGAAGGCGTCTGGTCGAAAGAGAGCAGTCACATCAACTGTTGTTGATGTGACAAGTGGGGTATTTATAGGCAAAGGAGGAGAAAGGCAGTGCAGTGCCTCGGATCGGATGGTATCCGATCGGTTGGCTGTCCAATCGGATGGCTGTCCGATCGGATGGCCATTCGATCGAAGTGCCATTCGATCAAACGCCTCCGGCGAGCTGAGTTTTGGCGTTCAGTTTCAATTGCTAAGCGTTGCGATAGTTTGGTTACACATTCTCATCCACATTTCCATATATTTATTATAATTAGCTACGTTGGGTCATATATACATATCCATTTTTCAAAGTTGTGATACAATAACCGGGTTTCGTTTCGAATATGCGTTGCTTTGCGACGCTTCACGGTCATCGAGGAGGGTAGAATAGGTCCTCACTCAACGCCATCGTGAACGTTAATGTGTGTGATGCGATGTGCGTTTTGAGTAATGAGTTGCACTACGACACATCACGGCTAGCAAGGAGGGTAGAATTGGTCCTCCTTTGATATCTTCGTGGTTGTCAGCAAGTGCAATGTGATGTGATAGCGATAAAGTATGCGTAATATGCGAAAATATTTGCGAAATAGCGATGTATGCGATATAGCTACATTATGATCCGAATCTCTTGTGCTAGGCGTAATGAGTATAACGAGTAGTAACAACGCACGAACGTGCGAGTTGTTACAGTCTCCCCTGCTTTAGGAAATTTCGTCCCGAAATTAATCCACAAGAAGGGTCCCGAGAGTTGATGCGAGCGAGTAAGCGATAAAAGCGACGAGATAGCGAGCGATCGATAGAGAATTAACGCGCGAGAGCATTGCGAAGACTAAGCGAGAGCGACGAGTAATACGATTCGAACAACCAAAAGCGATAACACACACGAGAATGCGATCCCCAGCGTTTTAAATTTCCGAAAAGTTGATTAATTTGGAGAACTTGTTTATGAAAATCTTCTCATGGCGCGGCATTAACTGTACCGATGTCCACACCAGCGCTATGGGAAAGGTTTTATTAGGTTACTAAAAGATTTTAGGGTGTAAAAAAAACTCGTTTTACAAGGTTTTCTCGTCACGCGGCAGTAACTTGAGTCGATTATCACCCCATCGTTACAAGATAATCTCGTTTTGTACAACGGTTTTGATCAAAATTTTTAGAAAACGTTTTGTAAGAAAAGGTCGGTTTAAACTTTTGGTAAATAAAGCTTTTTAATAATATCAAGAATTTAAATTTTAAGGTCGGCCCCGTATGCTACTTTTCCACGAAAGTTCGACAATATGGCTAAAATGCTTATATATAGGAAGTACCAGCGGCGTATCCACCACGTTTTAACCATATGGCTTCCGTCTCGTGAGGCGGTGTCATACGTGTCAACATAGTACAGTCAGATTTGAGATGACTCGATCCAAACGAGAAAGGGTTGGATCAAGTCTTTGAAAAGGCGAACCGAGTGATGAGTCGTTTTCAACTCAGTTTAGTGACACTAGCGAGTGCGATAGGCGGTAAGCGGGATGCGAAAAAATTTCGATAGTACAAAACAAACATAATAAGCGAAGACGGTGGCGACAAGCGTAAAGCGATAAGCGATAAGCGACGAGCGATAGCGACAACCGTCGAGCGATAGGCGACGGTCGATGCGTTGCAAATGATAGGAAATATGTGATTTGATTAGATTAAACGACACCACAAGTTTTAACTAACATTAGACCCCACATGGCCTTTTTCCACGAAGTTCTGCTGATATGGCTAAAACACTTATATATAGGAAGTACCAGCGGCGTATCCACCACGCTTTAACCATATGAGTTTCGTCCCGTGAAGCGAGGTCAAGTGTGCTAACTTAACACACACAGCACGATTATTGGTAAGCGATAGAGATAGCGATTACGTTAAGCGATACACAATGAGCGATGGAGCAATACACAAGCGATATAGTGATACCCACGATATGCGATAGTGCGATTAAGCGAATAGTGCGATTTCGATTAGATTCCACATTAAAACCTACATTAAGCCCCACATGGCATTTTTCCACAAACGTTTGCCAATATGGCTAAAACACTTATATATAGGAAGTACCGGCGGCGTATCCACCCTGTTTTATCCATACTAGATCCGTTTCGTGAGTCGATGTCATGTGTGCCAACATACCCAAGTAGCGATAAGCGTTAGAAGCGATAAGCGATGCGAGTATCGAAGCGATGAGATCGATAGATGCGTTAAGCGTTAAAGTGTTGCGAGGGTGATGTGCGTTAGATTCCAGAGAAATTGCGATTGAGTTGCGATTAAAGACTTACGACTAGTCTTGCGTCAATGCAATTGCCCTGCGGGGGTAGACTCTCCAGAGTCCATAGATGAGGCATTTGCATTGCGTTTGCAGACTTACGACAAGTCTCGCGATGATGCGATGTAATTGTTACGCCTTACGAATGAGTGTAGTGTGTCGAAAAATAACCATAATAGTATAGGTCTAAATAACGTTCAACTCCACGTGGCACTTTCTTCACGAGACTTCGGTAGTTTAGCAAAGCACACCTTGCTTTACCCCTACTACTTGCATCCCGTGAATAGATGTCGCACTTTGTTGACATGGTCAAGACACTTATATATAGGAAGTACCAGCGGCGTATCCACCACGCTCGACCATGCTTTTTAACGTTATGGCATCATTAGAACTCACTACGATCTCCGTGCACTGACCAAAATAATCCCGTGTGCACTCGTGATTAGTCGTTCCTTGCACGTTTATCGTACCTTATTCTAAGAGTGTAGTGGGGGTGTAACACATTATATCGTGATATAATATATAGCATGTGGGTGATTCCGGATTAAGTGCAAAGACGAGAGAGAAAGCGAGAGATACATAGAGTCCACATTGCGTCGAGGAATAGAACAAATTCAACACATAAAAGAAACTAATGGCGAAAATTGTATCATTACAACATCATTGGAAGCATAACTAATGTTGCTGTGGAGGACTTCTACGGAGACTGCGGTTGTTGTTGAAATTCCTCAAGTCTGCGGCCCCGTGCGGCAGTGCTGGGTAAGATGACCATACCAGTTGCAATTTGTGCAAAAGCGACAGTTAGCTTCTGGCAGGTCGTGATACATACACATGAGACACAGGGGATGAATTCCGTTGTAGTCACGCTTCGAGTGAACTGGAATTGCTTGGAGAGGTTCTGGCTGCGACAGTTCGGTTGTTGAAGAGTTTGGGCTCATGGTCTTTCGTTTGTGGTTTGACTGAGCTTCCTGAAGCGGTGCGTTGGCGTTGGAGGATTCGTCCGAGGACTCACCTGAAGAATCGTTGGAAGAATCGTCAGAGGAATCGTCGGAAGAATCGTCAGAAGAGTCGATGACGATTGCTTGATGAGCTTGTTTGACAGGATTCTTGGAGAAAAATCCGTCCAAGACTCGTTTGTCATTGATTTCTGCGGCCAAGCGGTAGGTTTCTTCGATGGTAGCAGGTCTTGCAGCTTCGACAAAATCACCCACACACTCAGGCAAGCCGCGAATGTACTTCGTGATGGCTTTTTCTGAAGTGTTGACTTGACTAGGGCAGATCATGCTAAGCTGTTTAAACCTTGCGGTGTAGCCAGCATTGTCACCTTTGACTTGCTTGATTTCCCAAAATTCATCTTCTAGCTTCTGGACTTCGTGGGGAGGGCAGTACTCTTTCTTCATGAGCTCTTTCAGCCCATCCCAAGAGAGAGTGTAAGCTGCGGAGATCCCACGTTTATTACGTTCGGCCGTCCACCAGTCGAGTGCTCGCGATTGAAATTCTCTGGTAGCGCAAGTAGTACGAAACCCATTGGGACACCCACTCTGACGAAGGGTAACTTCGATAGAGTCAAACCACTGGAGTAACTGGGGCACACCTCCTTCACCCGTGAACTCCATCGGGTCACAGGCTTTGAAGTGTTTGTAGAGGAAAGCAGATTGCGGCGCTTCTGTCTTGAAGTCTTCCAAGGTTCGAGAGTTGCTGAGAGAGTGCACTTGAGCGACAATTTGAGGAATGACTTTGGCCACTTCCTTGGCCACAAGCGAGGCAATCCTCTTATCGGCGCTTCGTTTGGCTCTTCTCCTAGTTGTTCATCTCGAGGTAGAGTCGTTTGAAGACATCTAGACAGAGAGAGATTTGAAGTGAGATTCGATCATAATGATTTTGAGTTTTTGCGATGCGATTGAGCGCGATCAAAACTTGTTGTAGGTAGTATAATAGATTTCACATAGGAGCCACATAGGAGACACGAGATTCCTAAATTCCCACACAATTGATTCGTTTGTATACATAATTAGTTGCAGCTTATACTTGTATACTTACATGTTGGTATAGAATGCGCGAGGACGCGATGCAGAGAGCGAGGGTGAGAGCGAGTAATTTGACATTAGTTTTGTTGCGAACATTCGGTTTTCGTTTTAGATTGCGATGGCTGTGCGAGTCGTGCCTTTTATAAACCAGGGAGCGAAAATTGATAAATTGAGAAATCGATAAAGCGTAAAGTTTAAATTGTAACCATATAAGCATAAATAGATTCCATAAAGTGTAAAATCGGCGAGTCGTATGCTAGAGAAATAGATAGAGTGCCTTGGGTGTTTAGGCGTCGACTGCCCAAGGTAGCCCAACTATACCCAACAAGTTCGTGCACGTGCGTTGCCCAAGAAGGCTTATGCTTCCACTGGGATGCAGCTCATGGCATTCGTCTTCCTGGTCATCTCGTGGCTCGAGTTATTGTTATAGCCGAGTCCTTGGTGAGAGCTTTTGAAAACCATTTTATAGGGAGCGGAACGGTTTATTAAGGTACGGGTTTCACCCCTGACTTAATAACTTCGCTCCTAACTATGGTTGTGCTCTTCGAATAAATCCGGGAGTTCCATTGGATTTTGAAATGGAGACTTCCGTTGAGATATGGTTGTCACTCCTAGCTCGACGGAAAGTTCTCGTGCTAGAAAATGCGCTGAGTGAGCGATCTTATCGAGAGTTCTTGGTTTTCACGCCTGATCTCGACTAGATCACTCGGTTGTGTTACGCGAGTATTTTCGAAAATGTGTGTATTGTGTTGGCCTTAGGAAAGGCTAAGTAATATTCTAGCCTTAGGAAAGGCTCTTCGTGTGAAGTTGTAGTATATGGTGTTCACGTGAAGTAGTAGCTTTTAGCGAATTCGAACGAGAGTATCAAGTAGGCCCATGCAATTCCTACTGGGTTCGCACGAGTTAGCCCGTTGGTACCTAGACTATAGACTGGACATCGACCCGGACTAGGTCAAGTCTTGCCTAATTCCCTATAGTTATGTGTAAGGACCTTCAAAAATGTCCCAAAATGATCCATAAGTAAAAACCCGGACCCTTGAAACCCTACTGTGCATGAAAAACCAAGAAAACAAGAAATCTGGTCTTCAGGCGGGCCGCGTAAAGGATAAGCAGACCCTTACGCGGGCCGCGTCAACTTGAAGTTTGACCGGATAAGCATCTGGGCCACGTGTTGACCATCTGGCAAACCTACCCGTGACCCATCAAACCTACACGTAGACTAGGTGGCCACGCGGGCCGCGTAAGAGTCGAGCGAGGGTTCACGCGGGCCGCGTGAGACCCATTTTTCAGCTATAAATAGGACTGATCATGAGCAGTTCACTGGTGTCGACGAAACTTTCAAAAATCAATCATATTCTGCTCGAATTTCACTTTCAAAATAGTAAAGTGCTGCTACGATACCGGGTATTAACTCGATCGCTGCTACGATTTAATGTCCGATCGATTGAAACTATCCGATGAATGTTTAAGTGCTGCTAAAATTAGGGTTACTTTGTCCTTTGTCATTCGTCATAAATTCGATGGATGTTTAAGTATTGCACTTTGTCATTCGTCGTGAGGGTTTTAATCTCGTGAGTTATCGTAAATGTTGTATTAGTTACTGACCTAGTTCGTGTGCATTGTTGTTTAAATTAGGTTATCAGGCTTATCAATAGGCTAAACTCTGCCCGTTAAACTTGCAAAGTGAGTCATTCTCTTTTTATTAAAAGTGTTTTAGAATACTCCAATTATTTTCAAAATTATAATTACAGGGATTAAGTCGTGGTTATCTTGAATCACTGGCTAGTGGGGTATTGTGCACATTACTAATTTCTCACAGTTAGGCTAATAAATCCTAACAGTGATAATCATCACTACTTGGGGAAAGACCCAATAGTGGTATGACCATCGTCACCAGGAGGTGACACGGAGCCAGATAAAAATAAGATAAAAGCCATTGTAATCGCTCTTATGCTGTAATTTATAACCATGTGTCATTTTGTGCAAAAAAATGAATGATTCACCAGTATTTCCCCGCTGACAAAATATTTTAAAAACATGTTTCAGGTAACTACTGTGAACCAAGGAACAGTGCTACGGAGCACTAATAAAGCTTGAAGTAGTGGCTCAGTTAAACAAATAAACATGTTTTGTAAATCAGAGAATTTTCTTGTGAAATTCCTCTACTGTAAAATAAGGGGGTTAATCCCGAATTATGAAATAAAATAATCGGGCATTTCAAGTTTAAAAGATCCTGCTAAAATCTTCCGCTGTCAAATTCAAATACCACGGGTTTCTGTCCCGCGGCTCCTGGACCGGGTCAAACCAGGACGAGGGGCCGTGACAGAAAAAGGTGGTATCAGAGCCACTGATTTAAGCCAATTAAGTATTTAGAAATACTTATATTCTACTGATTGCCATTCTGTGATTATGTGTTTTATTTGACTATTTGTTTACAGTATGGGTAAGCAAAGACTTTCTGACATCTATCGTCAATTAGATATTTCACCAAAAGATAAGGGAACTACCTCCTCAAAATACCCAGCAGATACTGAGGAAGGAATATTTGTTCGTAAGGCACAGTTTGAAAAACCACTTACCACTAAGAAAAGAGGGTGGATTATTAGAAAAAGTCAAGAGAAAATAAAGAAATCACAACCAAAAGAAGTAATGATTCCTAAGGAAACTCAGGAAATAGGCAATAACCCACCATGGGAAGACGAATTAGATGAAAAATGGGCAGATCTTTATATGTTAGCCACTACAACAGTAAATGTAAAATTTTAAAATACCTTGACCCAGTACTAGCACCCATAACACCTACAAGCCAGAAACCTTAAAGAAACTTTTGCCCATTAGATAAATAATTTAGTAAGAGAAAATACAATAAATTATGAATCCACAAACCCTAGTATATTTTGAATTTCAGTTGTACTCTGTATTAGACATATATATATATAAGTCGCACTGTGTGCAATAATATTTGAATAAGTTGTACTAAATATTAGTCTGTGAAATTTTTATTATAAAATTTTAACTTAGCATTTTGTGTGCATTTTTGCATATATGCTAAACAGCATGAATGAGTTATCTGAAGCTCTTCAGAATCTCAATCTCTATCCTGTGAAAATAGAAGTTTCCAGAGACTTTACTGGTTACTTGGCCGATGTTGAGGAACCTATGGAATTTCAAGCTCCACCTCCGGAGAAACAAAAGCCAAAGAAAAGAAGAAGATTTGTGGGCTGGAGGCGTGTACGCAGGAGGAAACCAGCAACTAAGAAAATTCCCAAAATAGAGAATCCTATGGATAAAGGAAAAGGGATCGAAATTGGGGAAAGTTTTAGGCAAGCAGGAATAGAAATTGGGGAAAGTTCTAGGCAAGCAGGAATGGAAATTGGGGAAAGTTCTAGGCAAGCCGAGGAATTGCCATTACAGGAGGAATTGGATCACATACTGGCAAGCTGTGATATCCTTAGGCCTATCAATAACAACCTCTTTCCTTATCCTGCCGAAACCCAACTTCCAATAAACTTGGAACCGGCTATCCCAGACCCTCTGATCCACACCCAACCTCTAGGAGAAATGGACGAATGGTGGACCAACGACTGGCAGTTTCAAAACCTCCTCAATAACCCTTATATCTTTTTCCCTTAGTTCTACCCATAACCTATACCAAACCCACCAATGAGCAATGAAAACTTAGCTGAACTCCGCCATTTTGGCGAGGAACTGGTAGATGCAGGGAATAGGATTCGGGAGATAGGAGAACAGATCTCCTGGAAGTACGACGAGAGGGAACGTCGCTTCTAAAAAAAAGTGCCAGCTGACGAGGGATAATAAAGTTGTGGTGTATAATAATAATAATAGTAATAAAAATATAACTTTGTAAAATAACCTACAAATAAAACTTTTGTAAAATAACAGTATGTACGGATGCATAATATAATATATATAAAAATGGAAGTCGAGAAATCGACAATTTTGGCTATACATATGTTGTGAAATTATGTGATTGTTTTGCATATAGCTATTATTTAGTTGATGCTAATAATTTATATATATATTAATCACCAGATGGAACATGCTAGTAATGAACCAGTTAACGAAGTCAACCAATCTGAGCAACACCAGGAAGATCAATTTCTGAATAGGCAAGATATCGAGAATATCGTTGCTCAAGGAATAGCCAACGCTATTCCAGCAATCCTGGCGGCTGCTCGAAACCCAGTTGAACCTCAACAAATTATTCCTAGCAAACGTACTTATGAAGATAACTTCAGTAATAGCGTAAACGGAGGCGGCAACCATACTAACAACAATAATGATATACGGCAAGCCCCAATTCTCAAAAGAATGAAAGCTGCAACGCCTGGTTGCACTTACAAGGAATTCCTTGCCTGTAAACCTGTTGAGTTCGCAGGCAATGAAGGGGCGACGACAACGCTGCGTTGGTTGGAGAAAACCGAGGTAGTTATTCAAATAAGTAAATGTGCCGAGGAAGACAAGGATATGTACGCATCAAATCTTTTTAAAGAAGGGGCGCTAGAATGGTGGAATACGGTACTTCAAGCCAAGGGAAGCGAGGTGACCTATGCCATGAGTTGGGAAAAATTTAAGCGGCTAGTAGAAAGAAAATTATGTCCCGAATATGAAAAGGAACAAATGGGAAACAAATTCCTGAACCACCGAATGGTGGGTGTAGACTGTCGAGGGTATACTTCGACATTCTTCGAATATGCTAGAGTGGTACCAACGCTGGCTTCGCCAAAACCGGTACTTATTTCCCGCTATATTTGGGGATTGATTGGTGAAATCCGTGATATCGTTAAAGCTGCGAGACCTCGCACAATTGATGATGCAGTGGAATTAGCTAACACCCTAACTGACGGGCTGGTACGCACAAGAGAAGAGAACCGGAAGAAGGAAGTGGCCCAAAAGATTACCCAAGGATTTCGTATGGGTAACAGTGGTAATTTAAAGAGAAGAGGAACTGGGCAAACTTCCACCGTTCCATTTTGCAATGCCTGTAAAAGAAAGCATTTTAGAAGATGCAAAGGGTATTGCAATTTCTCCAAAATTCCAGGGCATTAAGAAGAAGATTGCAGGAAAAAGAAATCCACAATATTCTACAATTGTGGAGAAGCTGGACATTTTAGGCCAGACTGCCCGAAATTAGTCAAACCAGCTGATAACAAAGCCAAACCTGCAGAAGGAACTACCAAGAGGAACGTAAGAGCCTTCCAGTTGACTACTCAGGAAGCAGAGCTAATCCCTGACGTGATAGCTGGTACGTTCCTAGTTCATGACGTTTATGCAAAAGTATTATTTGAATCTGGTGCAAACCAAAGTTTTATAAATACTTTATTCTGCCAAGCTCTTAACTTACCCTTAACCAACCTTAGGCAAATTTTTACAGTCGAAACGGCAGATGGGAATTCGGTTAAAATAGATAAGGTTTTGCGAGAAGAAAAGATAGAACTTTTAGGCTATAAATTTTATGCAAACCTATTACCTATGAATTTAGCCAGATTCGATATTGTGTTAGGAATGGATTGGTTAGTAGCCAACCATGCTCGAATCCTATGTGATAAGAATTCCATAGAAATTCATACACCTACATGAGATTTAGTGGTAATTACAGGAGATAAGCCACGAGAGCCACTGAAATTCATCTCAGTAATGAAGGTGGCCAGTTATTCAAGAAAACGAGAAATAGTGTATATGATCTCAGCTATCATTAACACTAAAGATAAGGAACTTACGGAAATTCCAGTAGTATCATAATACCCAGATGTATTCCCAGAAGAACTACCTGGATTACCTCCAAATAGGGAAGTAGAATTTAGGATTCATCTAATTCCTGGAACTACACCGATAGCCAAGGCACATTATCGGTTAGCACCCACCGAAATGCTAGAATTGAAAAAGCAGTTAGATGAATTATTAAGCAAAGGGTTCATACAACCTAGTTCATCCCCGTGGGGAGCTCCAGTGTTGTTTGTAAAGAAGAAAGATGGGTCCATGAGAATGTGTATCGATTATAGGGAATTAAATAAAGTTACAATTAAGAACCGATATCCATTACCTAGGATCGATGATCTTTTCGATCAACTGCAGGGAGCTAGATACTTTTCTAAGATAGATTGACGCTCCGGATACCATCAATTGAAGGTACAAGAAGAAGACATACCTAAAACTGCTTTCAGAACTAGGTATGGTCACTATGAGTTTACAGTTATGCCCTTCGGACTGACAAATGCTCCAGCAGCATTTATGGACATGATGAATAGGATCTGTAAACCGTATTTGGATAAATTTGTAATTGTCTACATTGACGATATACTTATTTATTCCAAAATCCAGGATGAACACTGTCAGCACTTGCATGCACTCTTAACTTTGTTAAGAAAGGAGAAGCTTCACGCCAAATTCTCGAAGTGCGAATTTTGGCTACAGGAGGTACAATTTTTAGGACACATGGTGAATCACGAAGGAATTCACGTAGATCCCTCCAAAATAGAAGCGATCATCAAATGGAAAGTCCCGCAATCAGCTATGGAAATTAGAAGCTTTCTAGGGTTAGCAGGATACTATAGATGATTCATTAAGGATTTTTCCAAAATAGTTGTACCATTAACTAAGCTAACCTGCAAAGCAGCTAAGTTTGAATGGGGACCTAGGCAAGAAGAAGCTTTTAAGATTTTAAAGCAAAAGTTAATAAATGCCCCAATTCTAGCCTTGCCAGAGGGAACAGAGGATTTTGAAGTTTACTGCGATGCTTCTAAGCTAGGATTAGGATGTGTGCTAATGCAACGCAATAAGGTAATTGCGTATGCCTCAAGACAATTGAAAAACCAAAATGAAAACTATACGACTCATGACTTAGAATTAGGAGCCATAATTTTTGCCCTTAAATTTTGGAGACACTATCTGTATGGAAGTAAGTTTACTGTCTATACGGATCATAAGAGTTTAAGATACATATTTAGGAAAAAAGAATTAAACATGAGGAAAAGAAGGTGGATGGAGATTTTAAGTGATTACGACTGTGATATTCAATATCACGAAGGAAAGGCCAATGTAGTTGCAGATGCCTTAAGTCGTAAGTATCAGGAGAAGCAAAAGCGAGTTCGTGCCCTTAGATTAAATCTACAATTAGATTTAATGGAACAACTGAAAAATATTCAAGAAACAGCAATCAAAGATGACGCTGAAGGAATGAAGGGACGAGTAAAAGAATTAGAGCAAGGAAGTGATGGAATTTGGAGATTCCACAAGAAAAGGATTTGGGTACCTAAACAAGGAGAATTAAGAAATAAGATTTTAGAGGAAGCCCATAAATCTAGGTATACCATGCATCCTGGTAACAATAAGATGTACCAAGATTTAAGGAATAACTTCTGGTGGATAGGAATGAAAAAGGACATAGCTAGATATGTTTCTAAGTGTCTTACTTGTTCACAAGTTAAGGCAGAACACCAGAAACCCTTAGGTCTACTACAACAATTAGAAATGCTGGTATGGAAATGGGAACTTATAACTATGGACTTTGTTACTAAGTTGCCCAAAACTAGAAAAGGTAATGACGCGATTTGGGTAATTGTGGATCGATTAACCAAATCAGCTCATTTTCTACCCATGAAAGAAACCTTCAGCATTGAAAGGTTAGCAAAGTTGTATGTAGATGAAGTCATATCCTTACATGGAGTTCCACTCTCCATTGTATCGGATAGGGATAGTCGTTTCACTTCCCATTTCTGGACAAGTTTCCAAAAAGCAATGGGAACCCGACTAAATTTAAGTACTGCATACCATCCGCAAACAGACGGACAAAGTGAAAGGACGATCCAAACCCTGGAGGACATGCTTAGGGCATGTGTAATAGATTTTGGTGGAAATTGGGATGACCACCTACCATTAATTGAATTCTCCTATAACAATAGTTATCATACAAGTATTGAAACTGCCCCATTTGAAGCACTGTATGGACGCAAGTGTAGAACTCCAGTTTGCTGGTCAGAAATAGGAGAAAGTCAATTATCAGGGCCTGAAATCGTGCAAGAAACTACCGACAAGATTACTCAAATCAAGGAAAGAATGAAAACGGCTCGAGATCGCCAGAAGAGTTATGCCGACAATCGACGCAAGCCATTAGAATTTCAAATTGGAGATAAGGTACTCTTGAAAGTTTCTCCTTAGAAAGGAGTAGTTCGGTTCGGTAAGAAAGGAAAGTTGAGCCCAAGGTATGTAGGACCATTTCCAGTGATCCAACGTATAGGGCCAGTTTCCTATCGCTTACAACTACCAGAAGAGTTAGCAGAAGTACATGACGTATTTCATGTATCCAATCTCAAGAAATGTCTATCAGACGAATCGCTGGTAGTACCTCTTCAAGACATAGAAGTAAACGCAAAATTAAAATTCATAGAGGAACCACTTCAAATAAAAGACAGAAAGGTCAAGTTTCTCAAGCACAAAAGATTGGTACTAGTTAAAGTCAAGTGGGAGTCGAAAAGAGGACCCGAATATACTTGGGAGCTGGAATCAGAGATGAAGCGAAAGTATCCTCACTTATTCCAATAATATCTCGAGGACGAGATTCTAAATAAGGTGGGGAGGATGTAAGGACCTTCAAAAATGTCCCAAAATGATCCATAAGTAAAAACCCGGACCCTTGAAACCTTACTGTGCATGAAAAACCAAGAAAACAAGAAATCTGGTCTTCAGGCGGGCCGCGTAAAGGATAAGCAGACCCTAACGCGGGCCGCGTCAACTTGAAGTTTGACCGGATAAGCATCCGGGCCACGTGTTGACCATCTGGCAAACCTACCCGTGACCCATCAAACCTACACGTAGACTAGGTGGCCACGCGGGTCGCGTAAGAGTCGAGCGAGGGTTCACGCGGGCCGCGTGAGACCCATTTTTCAGCTATAAATAGGACTGATCATGAGCAGTTCACTGGTGTCGACGAAACTTTCAAAAATCAATCATATTCTGCTCGAATTTCACTTTCAAAATAGTAAAGTGCTGCTACGATACCGGGTATTAACTCGATCGCTGCTACGATTTAATGTCCGATCGATTGAAACTATCCGATGAATGTTTAAGTGCTGCTCAAATTAGGGTTATACTTTGTCATTCGTCGTAAATTCGATGGATGTTTAAGTATTGCACTTTGTCATTCGTCGTGAGGGTTTTAATCTCGTGAGTTATCGTAAATGTTGTATTAGTTACTGACCTAGTTCGTGTGCATTGTTGTTTAAATTAGGTTATCAGGCTTATCAGTAGGCTAAACTCTGCCCGTTAAACTTGCAAAGTGAGTCATTCTCTTTTTATTAAAAGTGTTTTACAATACTCCAATTATTTTCAAAATTATAATTACAGGGATTAAGTCGTGGTTATCTTGAATCACTGGCTAGTGGGGTATTGTGCACATTACTAATTTCTCACAGTTAGGCTAATAAATCATAACAGTGATAATCATCACTACTTGGGGAAAGACCCAATAGTGGTATGACCATCGTCACCAGGAGGTGACACGACGCCAGATAAAAATAAGATAAAAGCCATTGTAATCGCTCTTATGCTGTAATTTATAACCATGTGTCATTTTGTGCAAAAAAAAAAAATTGAATGATTCACCAGTATTTCCCCGCTGACAAAATATTTTAAAAACATGTTTCAGGTAACTACTGTGAACCAAGGAACAGTGCTACGGAGCACTAATAAAGCTTGAAGTAGTGGCTCAGTTAAACAAATAAACATGTTTTGTAAATCAGAGAATTTTCTTGTGAAATTCCTCTACTGTAAAATAAGGGGGTTAATCCCGAATTATGAAATAAAATAATCGGGCATTTCAAGTTTAAAAGATCCTGCTAAAATCTTCCGCTGTCAAATTCAAATACCACGGGTTTCTGTCCCGCGGCTCCTGGACCGGGTCAAACCGGGACGAGGGGCCGTGACATTATGGCTCTGATACCAATCTGTCACACCCCAACCGATGGCGGAATCATCGCGGCGCGGCACTAGGCGAATCAGATTGCTCAAGAGAATCCATAACAACTATATTGTGACAGTATTTAATGCGTTCATTATCCCATACTAATAAACAATTACAATCACATAAGCAGTCACGAATTTCCTGTTTTCTCAAACAATTCAAATCCGACAACCTAGATTTTAGGTGTGTTTCTAGACTTCATAGCTTGATTTGATGTAGTCTGCGACTAAACCTGCAACATACGTTAAAATAATGTCAATACAAAAGTATTGGCGAGTATACAGGTTTGATATGTAATAGTGTAATAGATAATAGCTGCGAATTTCCACATACATAAACGTAATACATGACATATATACTCACAAAACTGATACTACCAGCTAAGTCCTCGAGCTTCGATCGCGATTGCTAAACTAGACCCGTCGGGAGCAATAGTACTATACTAGTCATGGTGGGACATCGCGAGTATAAGTCCTAGCACATATGTAACTAGCATCACGTATAACTATGCACATTGGTCATTCGCAAGTGATAAATAGTTTAAGCATTTGATGTGATTTGATTTGATAGCAACGTATGTTACACCCAAAAGTGCAAAAGCAAAAAGGGTTCAAGTATACTCACAGTCGGTGTTCGGCAAGCAAACACAACTTGATTGGATTGATGGGAGCACGTCTGAGATTAGCCTGGTTTCAGTTTGAGAGCGTAAGCGTAGAACAGTGCGTTAAACGGTGGCGAGTGAACCAAGTGTCGAATGGTAGTCCGATCAGATGGCAATCCGATCGGATAGCCAGTCGATCGGGTGGTAATCTGTTTGGATGGTCATCCGATCGGATGACCATTGGATTGGATTGTCACTTTGTTTGGTGAAGAGGCGTTTGTGTATGATGGTTTGCCTTTTGAAGTTTTCGTTGTAGCATTTTGAAAATAGAGAAGTATCTCTACCTTTCAGGTCGGTCGATCGAACGGCCGGTCGATCGGGTGGCAACTCGATAGGGTGGTTGTTCGATCGGACGGTGATCCGATTGGCAAGACACTTTGGTTGTTGATAAGTTAACATCAGACTCGTCGCTCGATCGGGTGGAAACCCGATCGGGTGACAATCCATTGGAACTGATGTGTGACGAGGATTTGTAAAACGTTTAAGTGTTGAGGATCTAAAAGTCAGCCGATCGGATGGTCGTTCGATCGGACGGCAGTCCGTTCGGATGGCAATCTGTTCGTTGTTCAGATCCTTGAATGTTTGAAAATTTGATTAAGTCTTGACCCCAAGTGTAACCCGACCGGATTGCAGGTTGATCGGGTGGCTGTCCGATCGGATGGCAATCCAATCGGAGGGTAATCCGTCCCGCAATCTTATCGTTTTACATCTTGGCCATCTTGTTAAGTTGTTGCGATTCGATCGAGACGTTACGACTACGAGCTAAACAATGGAACTCCACCAGGTCTGAGTCACCGGATCAGATGGGAACCAACCAGTCCGATCAGTTAACTGTTCTCGATGGTTATTCGTGTTTAACACGACAAGCCGGTTATCTCGTCGATAGGAACGAGTTCTCAAACCGACACTTCACTATAGGAAAAGTAGAAGGTCTGTACGAGCTCTGTTGCTACCGTTTTCGAGTGACAAGTTAGGAAAGTTTGAAGAAAAACTTAGAAAACTTTGATTCGGCTTAGATTTGTGTTAGTTTATTGTTTATTCTCCGTGGAATTCATCAGATCTGGGCTGTTCTTGATGAGATGAGGTCATACTTCATTGTTCCTAAGAACTTCATGATGACATCACCTTAGAATGGCTCAAATCCGAAGATTTAATGGTGAAGAAGTGAGATTTGATGGTGAGAACGATGAAGGAGTGCGTGTAGATCATAGAAGTACAAGATTTGAGGTAGAAACTTACAAGGATTGCGAGAAATGGAGAGAAAAAAGGAGAGAAGGCGTCTGGTCGAGAGAGAGCAGTCACATCAACTGTTGTTGATGTGACAAGTGGGGTATTTATAGGCAAAGGAGGAGAAAGGCGATGCAGTGCCTCAGATCGGATGGCTATCCGACCGGTTGGCTGTCGAATCGGATGGCTGTCCGATCGGATGGTTGTCCGATCGGATGGCTGTCCGATCGGATGGCCATTCGATCGAAGTGCCATTCGATCAAACGCCTCCGGCGAGCTGAGTTTTGGCATTCCGTTTCGATTCCTAAGCGTTGCGATAGTTTGGTTACACATTCTCATCCACATTTCCATATATTTATTATAATTAGCTACGTTGGGTCATATATACATATCCATTTTTCAAAGTTGCGATACAATAACCGGGTTTCGTTTCGAATATGCGTTGCTTTGCGACGCTTCACGGTCATCGAGGAGGGTAGAATAGGTCCTCACTCAACGCCATCGTGAACGTTAATGTGTGTGATGTGCGTTTTGAGTAATGAGTTGCACCGCGACACATCACGGCTAACAAGGAGGGTAGAATTGGTCCTCCTTTGATATCTTCGTGGTTGTCAGCAAGTGCAATGTGATGTGATAGCGATAAAGTATGCGTAATATGCGAAAATATTTGCGAAATAGCGATGTATGCGATATAGCTACATTATGATCAGAATCTCTGGTGCTAGGCGTAACGTTTATAACGAGTAGTAACAATGCACGAACGTGCGGGTTGTTACAAAAATGTAACTAGAAACAGTTACTACAAATCAGTAATAATGAAGATAGGGAAAATTTATTATATTAGAATCTAAAACGCCAAACTTAAAGGATGGGATGTGTTACAGACTTCAGAGATAAAGCTTATCAAAAACAATAATTACAAACAGTAACTGAAAACACGAATACTTTATTATAATAATGCACCGCCTAACTTATGCGCCAAAAAGACATCTTATAAAATGATACGTCTCAGCAACTTCCATTTGATCAAACCAAAAAAACAAACGCCAATACTACTAAATACCACTCACTGTAAAACACCAAAAAATAAAAAAAATCAAAGATGGCTAATATGCTTTCTTGGATATTTAGTATTGTTCTTCGTGAAGTCTCACTGAATGAATTGTTAGCAGAGGGGAGTAACTCAGTAAGATTTTGCTGCATGAGATGGATAAAAATTCAAGAAAAAGATACTGATGCCAGTCATATGGCATTTTGTATTTTTTGTTCTTGAAGAATGCTTGGATAAGGAGAAGAGATCAATGACATTGAAGAGTGGGATGATTATAAAGATGAAGATCAAGATAAAGAAAAAGCAAAAAACCCACCCACACGTCATAGATATATGTCGCCAAACATCCACAAAAAAGCCACTTCAACAGACGAGCAGGCAAAATAATCAAACCGATAGGTTTGTTAAGTTTTACATAAAACGCCATATATTTAGTGACAGTTCTTGTACTATTAAAGAAGAGAGAGACTGATGACAGTGAAGATTGTGAAGAGAGATCCGATTAGGATTTTTAATTTATTTTCTTCGCTTGTATTTTTTTTCATGTGGTTGAAATATAATCTAACAATTGTAAAACGCCAAGATACCACAAACGCCAAAATGTATATAAAAAATAATAGAACAATGGGCCATCTTGTTTAAAACACCTTGAAAAACGCCATTGAGATAGATTTCCTGACCCCCCCTGGGTTCCAATGGCATACGATTTGAATAAATGCCATAAACGACAAAATGTTAATACAATGAAACCATTAAACGTCATTAATTATTGAATTTGGTTAACGCCAAATATCTTAAACCCTAAAAAATTAAAACAATATTGGGAAAAGCGGAACTGGAAAAGCAGAAGATGAAAGGACAAAAAAGCCCCTCCGCCCTTCTCTATGTCGCGTGACACGTGTTGGGCAGGATGCGTTCTCACCGTTCTCACACTTTTGAGTGTTTTCTCCTGATCCCGTTTCTATGTTTGAAATATAAATTAATTAGAAATTTGATTTAAAAATAATCATTTTATTTACATTTGTTCAAAACATGACAACTTAGAAAAAAAATATTATTGCTTAAGGCTATATTGTCATAATCTTTTTCCCCATGCTTTTCATGGGAATTCCAATTAAAAAAAGTGAATTTTCAGGACACCTGACATCATTTGATTGGTTAGGTTTTTATTACCACACCTCAATCGATGACGGAAAAATCAGAGTGAGACGAAAATGAAATTGTAAGAGATCTTATAACGACTATCTGTGACAAGTATTTAATAAGCAAAATTCATTTTATTACTAAAGCAAAGATACAATGTTTGGAAGCAAATCACAACATCTTGTAACATAGAATTTAAAGTACAATACACGAACTAAAATTTAAAGTGTGTTTCTAGCCGTCTTACTAGATTTCTTTCAACGTGACGTCATCAAGATCCTAAAATCCATATTAAAGTACATGTCAACACAAAAGATTGTTGGCGAGCATACAAGTTCAATTTACTAGCATAAGTATAAAAAGTTTAAACAAATCCACATGGCATAATTGTATACTAAGGCATATCATTACAACACTAGCATGCATCACATAAGTGTCAACCCAAAGATTCCACTAGCGTAATCTTGTCCTCGCAACGACAAGACCGTTTTTGTATAACTTAACATGACCACAAGAATACGGGCGGTGTGCTACTCCTACAGCGTTGTACATGTTAAGGGAGGATTGTACGAAGTTAAGGACAAAGTATTGTGCAAGAATGGGTTTCTAGCACGCATGTATTTCTAGAGTATAAACGAGTAAAGCATGTATATTGGATTCGATTACACGAATAAAGTATTTGCGTCATGTATACTCATGGTTTGCGTAGAGATTCCATGAAAGTGAGTTGGAAGAGTCTTGATGTCACACCCTAACCGATGGAGGAAACATCGGGATGTGGCATTAAGCGACGAGATTCCTCGAGAGAATCCATAACACTAAAATTGCGAAAATAATATTTAATTTCTTTTCATGGCAAAACTAATGTCATACAAATTCAAGTTCAAATAGTTCAAATAAGAGATTCAATAGTTTGATAATAGTCTAGGCGTGTATCTAAAGCAGCCTAATTTTTGTTTCGAGATAACCTGCAATTAACCTGCAACATACGTTATAATAATGTCAATACAAAAATGTATTGGAGAGATACAAGTTTGATATAGTAGTAAAATAGATAAGCGTTGCGAATTTCCACATACAAAAATGAGATACAACACAACATATATACTAACTAGACAAACACTCAAGCTAAGTCCCGAGATGACTGCGAAGGAGAGGTGTGAAGTTCCTTAACTAGACCCCGTCGGGTGTGAGTCGAACTATAGTACCATACTAGCTAAGGTGGAACATCAACGAGTAAATGTCCTAGCACATACGTATCAAGCATCATGTGTAAATATGTATATTGGTCATTCGCGTGTGATAATCAGTTTAAGCATGTAGTGTGTTTTGATAAGTGTGTTTATGTATGAACGTATGTTACACCCCAAAAGGTGCGTTTTAAAGCGAAAAGGGGTCAAGTATACTCACAATGCGTGTTTAACAGTAAACACGGTCTGGAATGGAGTAGAGGGAGTATAACAACCCTCCTAAATATATTCCAGAACCCTTAAAAGTAACCCTATACGTCCTAAAATACACTCCGTATACGAAAAACGGACCCGATATACCTTTAATTTAACAAAAAATCAAACAAAACAAACTCCCAAGTCCGCTCACGGGGCATGACACAGACAGGAAAGTCTGTCGCGGGGCGCGACAGCTGGCCACCAGGCCGCCCCCCCATGCCGCCACGTGTCGCGTTGCCTTGCCTGCCGAGGCTAGTGGTAGATTCAGCAAAGCTAGGACCTACTCTACAAGCCCTCGCGGCCGCGAAAGATCAAGCACAGGGGGTCACGGGCCGCGATCCGCCCTCTGATCAGCCCTATAAATAGAGGTGAACGGCTTCAGTACACAAATCGTTCATTTCTCGCAAATCTCTTAAATTCTCTGAATAGATAAAGTAATTTCCGGGCATAATACCCACTTAAAAGCGAAGCTCTGCCTCGTTGTAAGTATTATAACCCCCGGTTACGTATTAGTTACTCTGCCCGATTGATCTAGTGCTCCGTAACGCATGTCGAGGCTCTGCCTGACTCAGTCGTTGGAGTTCTGTCTCGGGAGGGGGGGTATAGCTAATGTAAATTGGGTTATTTTACTAACACGTGTGCATTGTTTAATTTAATAGATTATAACCAGGAAGTCACTGGCAGTAGTGATATCTAAAACAGTAATGTGAGTTATCCCCCTTTTTGTAAACCTTTTTGTGAGTACATTCATTTTTGTAAACCTTTTTATACAAACCTCAATTATTTTAAAGTATAATTAACAGTGATTGAGTATTTGTAATTCTACAATTACTGTCGGTATGTTGGGGTTTTGTCTACATTACTTGTTACTAATACTGAGAATAGTAACATGACCACAAGTCAGGATTGACAGTACCGTGGGTGGTAATTTGATAGATGTAAACAAATGTAATTGCGGATGCCCTCAATACTATAAAGTGATAAAAGTGTTTAAATTAAATTGGGATGCACTCAGTGTTTCCCACTGACAAAATGTTTTTAAACGCGTTTCATGTAACAAAATGTGAAAGCCAAATAGAAGCCAGCTGGAGAGCACTGAAGGCTTGGAAAAGTGGCTATAAAAGTTACCTAAACAAGAAAGACGTTTTATTTGATTAAAATAGGGTTTTTCCCTATAAACATATTATGAATGGAAAATTAGGTTTTACCCATATGTTTATTATTTATAAAATGAGGTGTTTTACTCTGATAAAATATCTCCTAACTACGGTCCTGATGAAAATTTCCGCTGCCAATTTAAATAAACACCGATACCACCAGCTCTGAGTGCTTGCGGCCGCCCGCCTCCCGGGGCAGGGGTCGGGGGTTGCGACAGAAGGTGGTATCAGAGCTACAACCACTGATTTGAGCCACAGAATTGTTCTGCTGATATCAAAATTTGTCAATTCTGTTAGGAAATAATCTATGTGACTTTGTGCATACATGTATATTATTGTTTTGTGTTATTTGACAATTTGTTAGTTTACAGTATGAGTGATCAAGGTCCGTCTGACGCCTATCGTCACCTGTCTAGTTCTCCCAAAAGTGAAGGAACCTCATCACAGCCTACTCCTTCGGGGTATTCTGCTGATACAGAAAAGGGGATTTTCATATTTAAGGCACAATCCGAAGAACCATTCCCTACGAAAAAGAGAGGATGGTTCAGTCGGGGAACACATGAGCGTAGGAAACGAATGAGAAAGTTGCAGCAACAAAGGGCTTTAGCAGCAGCTAATGGAGAAGTCAATGCCCAGACACAAGACTTAGTTAATAGACGTTTGGCCAACTTCTATGTATTAGCCACCACTACAGCCGACCCAAACCTTGATCAAATCATTGCACCATAACTATTGCCACTGTTTCCAACTCAGCCAATGGAAATAGAACTTAACCCAGGAAACGAGTTTCCCATACCAGCTTTTAACCCTGATGAGATACCTAGAGTCCCAACACCCAATCCTCTAGCATATAATCCATGGAATGATGACCATAGGGATTACCAGGAACTCTACCCACAGGGAGACCCAATTACAAACCCCATAGCCCAGTACACCAACCTCAACCCATTAGACCCGTATTGGAATGCCGACCCGTATATTCAGGAAATCTTAAACAACCCGTACCCATATGGAGAACCTTTACCTATGTACCCTTACCCAGTACCCGCACCACGACCACCCATGAATGACGAGAACGTGCAGGAACTCCGCCTGTATGGTGAGGAGTTGATAGATGAAGGAGAGAGGATGAGAGAAATAGGAGAGAAATACGACGAGAGGGAGATGCAGTTTAATCTATAGTAATATATATATATATATATATATATATCAACTAAAATAGATAGCCTAATACCTATTGATGCATAACTAATAGTGTGTTTACATTTCAGTCTTAGATTGTAAGATATATATATATATATATATATATATATGAAAAAGAATAATTGTCGCAATGCTCGACGGTTTTGATCAATCTGTTTGTTTGATTGTTTGCATTAACTCTTATTTTGTGATATTAATACCTGATAATTGTTTGTAAACCCAGATGGACAACGAAGAAAATCAGGAAAACCCTAGAATAATGATAACCAAATAAATAACAGTGACATCCAACACATAGTAGCACAAGAATTAGAGATGCTATGCCATATATTATTAAGACTGTTAATGAAGCAGAAAATAATAAATGTGGAAGTAAACGAACCCCTAGTGAACCAAGTCACAGCGTGAATAATGGACCGCTACTCCAATTACCAATTCCAAAAAGAAGAAGAACCATGTCTTATGGTTGTTCTTACAAAGAATTCTGGTCTTGCAAACCAATAGAATTCTCAGGCGATGAAGGAGCCATTGCAGCTCTATGTTGGATAGAATAGATAGAAGCAGTCTTAAAAATAGGCAAATGTGCAGATGAAGATAAGATTATGTTTGCTTCTCATCTTTTTAAGAATGCAGCCTTAGAATGGTGGAATACTATTCTCCAGTCTAAAGGAAGTGACAGAACTTATAATATGGAATGGACTGACTTTAAGGAAATGGTCGAAAGGAAATTTTGTCCTCCCAATGAAAAAGAACAAATTGCTAATAAGTTCTTAAATCTTAGGATGACTGGAATAGACTGCAAAGGTTACACTACCATATTCTTTGAATATGCTAGAATAGTGCCAACCTTAGCTTCACCAGAACCCTTATTATTTTCCCGTTACCTTTGGGGATTAATTAGTGAGATCACACACGTAGTCAAGGTGGCTAGGCCACAAACTATAGAAGAAGCTGTAGAATTAGCCAATACATTGACTGATGAATTAGTACGTACGCAAGAAGAGAATCAGAGAAAGAACCTAGCCCAGAAACTTACCCAAGAATTTCGTTATGGAAATAACTATGATGGGAAAAGTATAGGTTCTACCTCTGCACCTTACTGTAAGTCCTGCAAGAAGAAGCATTCAGGAAAATGCTCGATATACTGTGATTTCTGCAAAAGATCCGGACACAAGGAAGAAGACTGTACGAAGAAACCTAGTAATGGGATATGCTTCAACTGTGGAGAAAAAGGGCATATCAAGCCAAATTGTCCGAAACTAGCTCCAGCCATGAACAACAAGACTACCAAGAACGCTAGAGCATTTGTTCTGACAGCTGAAGAAGCCAAGATGATTCCGGATGTGATTGCCGGTACATTTTTAGTTAATGATATTTTCGCTAAAGTATTATTTGACTCTTGTGCAAACCAAAGTTTTATTAATACTTCATTTTTAAAAATTCTCAATCAATCATTAACTAAACTTCAACAAGAATGCCTGGTTGAAACAGTAAACCGAGAATCCATTAAGATTTCTGAAATCTTGCAGGGAGCAAGAATAGAAATTTTAAATCATGATTTTATTGCTAACCTGTACCCAACGAATCTGGCTGGATTTGATATAGTATTAGGAATGGATTGGTTGGTAGCCAATCATGCCAGCATTCTATGTGATCAAAAGTCCGTACAAGTAAGTTCACCAAAGGGTGAAAAAATCACAAAGGAGATAAGACAACTAGGTCTACGAAATTCATCTCTGTGATAAAAACAGCAAGCTATGCAAGGAAATGATCACTAGTGTATATGATTTCTATAATCATTAACACTAAAGGAAAAGAATTAAAAGATATCCCGGTAGTATCTAAATTCTCAGATGTTTTTCTAGAAGAATTACCTTGACTACCACCGGATAAGGAAGTTGAATTCAGAATTCACCTATTGCCAGGGATAGCACCAATTGCCAAAGCACCTTACCGTTTAGCACCAGCAGAGATGCAGGAACTGAAGAACCAATTGGACGAACTTCTGAAGAAAGGTTTCATACAGCCTAGTTCATCGCCGTGGGGAGCACCAATCTTGTTTGTCAAGAAGAAGGACAGATCGATGCGTATGTGCATTGATTACCGCGAATTGAACAAGGTTACGATTAAAAATCGGTACCCATTATCGAGAATCGATGATCTATTCGATCAACTGCAAGGAGCTCGATTCTTTTCTAAGATCGATTTACGCTCAGGATATCATCAACTGAAAGTGCAGGAAGAGGACATTCCTAAGACTGCTTTTAGAACAAGGTATGGTCATTATGAAATTACAGTCATGCCATTTGGTTAACCAATGCCCCAGCCACATTTATGGACATGATGAACATAATATGTAAACCATATCTGGATAAATTCATAATTGTCTTTATAGATGATATTCTTATTTACTCTAAGAGTAAAGAGGAACATGTAGAGCATCTGCATATACTTTTAAATTTACTGAGAAAAGAAAAGCTTTACGCTAAATTTTCAAAATGTGAATTTTGGTTACAAGAAGTGCAATTCCTTGGACACCTAGTTAATCATGAAGGAATTCATGTGGATCCCACAAAGATCGAGGCGATCACTATGTGGAAAGTCCCAGAATCACCAACGGAGGTGAGAAGTTTTCTTGGACTAGCAGGCTATTATAGACGTTTTATTCAAGATTTTTCTAGAATAGCCATTCCCTTAACGAAATTGACCTGCAAATCAATTAAGTTTGAATGGGGACCAAAACACGAGGAAGCTTTTAGAATCTTGAAGCATAAGTTAACCAACGCACCCATACTAGCATTACTAGAAGGAACTGAAGACTTAGTAGTCTATTGTGATGCTTCTAAGTTAGGTTATGGATGTGTGTTGATGAAACGTCAAAAGGTTATAGCCTATGCCTCTAGACAACTTAAGAATCATGAAGAGAATTATACGACCCATGATCTAGAATAGGAGCTATAATTTTTGCCCTTAAGATTTGGAGACACTATTTATATGGAAATAAATTTGTAGTCTTCACAGATCATAAGAGTTTAAGGTACATTTTTGAGCAAAAAGAGTCAAATATGAGATAGAGACGCTGGATGAAGATTCTTAGTGATTATGATTGTGTTATCCAGTATCATGCAGGAAAGACTATTGTAGTAGTTGATGCTTTAAGTCGAAAGTATCATGAAAAGCCAAGACAAGTATGTTCCCTTAAATTAAATCCGCAGATAGATTTAAATGAGCAAATTAGAGAAGTACATGAATCAGTAATCAAGGACGATACTGAAAAATTAAAAGGAATGATTAAGGAATTAAAACATGGAACAGATGGAATTTGGAGATTCCATAAGAAAAGAATCTGGATACCTAAACAAGAAAACCTACGCCACCGAATTTTAGAAGAAGCCCATAAGTCTAAGTATACGATACATCCTGGTAGTGATATGTCACACCCCGACCACGTATAACATACAAAACGTGGCGGAAAACGTCAGGGAGTGTTGTAACAGAATTAATTGTCTCATAACCATGGCATTCAAAGTTGTATTTTATTTATCAACATAAGAGTTACATTGTCTTAAACAGGAAACAAAGAGTACATAACATAATTAAACTAATCTTGCTTCTTTTATTGTCACTAAGGCCCGAGTCCACCCTAGTGTATCCCGATCAAACCTATGCACCTGCTCCTGAAACACATGTGAAAATAGGTACGTCAGCATAAAAATGCCTGTGAGATACATAGGTTTTGTGAAAATAGGATTCATGACTTGGGTTTTAAAAGAAAGGTTTAATAAAAATTAGTCATGAATCTTGTTAAGTGTTTTCTTTTATAAATCATATGAAAACTTGGTAAGAAATCGGATTATATAAAAGAAAGGTGTATGGTTAATGAAATAACCAAGTAAAATGAGTTTATATAAAATTAACTGTTTTGTAAAACAATGTCTTGTGAAAAATATGTTATTTGTGTAAAATGTAATATGTCTATACTGAAATGATTTAAATAACGCTACAATATGTAATATTATACAAACACTTATATATAGGAAGTACCAGCGGCGTATCCACCATGTTTGTATCATATTACACACGCCTCGTTACTCAAACCATTTACCCAAACCAACCACCAATGTAAATTGTTCATGTTTAAATCAATTGTCAAGTGTTATTGTGTAAACCATATCGAAATGTCCATGTCTAATGTAAATCACCAAATGTGTATATCAATGTCAAAATGTTTATGTTTAATGTAAATCATATAATGTTATCCAAAAATATCATCTATGGCATGTGAAATATATCAACTAAACCATAGGCAAAATGCACAAAAACAGGGTATTGAATTAAACATAGTTTAAGTCAAAGTTATGTTTTGTGGAACAAATGCATGCTATACTGATACAAACATCTATGCGGTATTGTTATAATGCATACATCCAAGCCTTGTGACTGTGGCGATAGACCTTTAAACAAATTAAAGGTTTATCTAAGTTATGTGTATCGAATTCGGTCATTCCTTTCATCCAAACATACCTGGGATGTCAGGAACGGGAGTTGTCAATTCCTATGGTACCACTACCTACTAACGAACGGCGTAGCTAATGTTAATGAATGTAGATTGTCCCATTTGAACAAACCAAATGTTATACCAAAATGTAAGCATGTGAAAACAATGCACTAAGTATGTAATCAAATGAACATACATAGCGTGAAATGTAATGTAAAACAATGTACTAAATATGCACACAATGGGCATACATAGCATGAAGTGTAATGTAAAACGATGTACTAAGTATGCACACAATGGGCCTACATAGCATGAAATGTAATGTACAACAATGTACTAAATATGCACACAATGGGCGTACATAGAATGAAATGTAATGTAAAACAAATGAAATGTAATGTAAAACAATGTACTAAGTATGCACACAATGGACATACATAGCATGAAATGTAATGTAAATCATGTACTATAAATGTACTATTGAACATAACAAGCATATGATACGAAAACATGGAAAAGCATGAAAGTAACAAGTAGGCACATGTGTTCCACCCCAAAATGTTTGGAAAACAACAAAAGAGAGGTCTATGTACTCACTTGAGATTACTCAGAAGTCCTAAGATAACCACCAAGCAATGCTAGAGATCACGGAATCAAACGGCACCTAATATAAGTAACTATGTTAATAAACCGGACCTATATCGGAGGATCGGATAGAATGAGGGCTCGTAAACCAAATGAGTATGGGAACTCATGTAGTATAGTTTAACAAAGCCTACATACTAAATGAAACCTAGCCTAAGTGCTTACGACCCATTACGACCCCTTTAGGTAGCTTATGCTACTTTAACGCGTCGTTCGCGTGAAACGCGTTCGGACCGCCTAACTAGTCCTATGACAAGTAAAATATGCCTTAACATGTTTAATATTGTTGATAAATCAGTTTAGAGGTCATCGGTTATGTTACATATGTTTAAAATGAGTTTTGGCATCAAAGGGGTATTTTTGGTAATTTACCTAAGGCATATAAACTACCTATCATACAACTACTTAAACGAATCGACCATAAGGTATAACCTCGGAAGGTAATTCCCTATATACTATGGTCACCTAATGTATTTGGTCGGATCCTAATGATCGACCAAATGGGTCGGGTTCGAAAGCATAAGCGATTGATTAGATCGCTTACCCTTACGACCCTAGACAAGCACAAAACTAAAAGTGACGAGCTAAGCATGTTGAAACATGCTTACCTAAGTTAGAAAACAAGTTTGGTATCAAAACAAACGGTTTTGATACCTAAGAGTAGTTTGGTTACAAAATACGCAAGAATACGTATTCTGGCCGAAACTACGGCTCGTCACTGAGCCTAGATAACGTGGTAATCAGTAGGTATAGTCACTAGGGACTATAACCATCGTGACCACGCTCACGTTATGAAGTTCAAACGAACTTCGCATCGACCATAAACTGGTCAATGCAGAAAGTCAAACATAGTTCGACTTTCGGACTAGAAAAGCGATAAAAGAACGAAAGAACACTTACAAAGGGTCCCCGCTAGTAAATCTTGATCGAATAGCTCAGGTATGAAGTGATTGCTTCAACTTAGAGCACTTTTGATCAGATTTGTGAGGAATGAGGTGAAAATGTGGTGGGTATTTATAGAATTCTTCGAACCGTTAGGATCGTTTCTTGAATATCGTGCCTTGATCTCACCCGTACACTTGTCGGAATGTTGTGGTAGCTCATTTTGCCCCCACCACAAGAGTTTGACATGTGGCCTTGGCCTTTGGGGTGTTTGAAAGGCTGTTTGCAGCTGTTAATACACTGAATCTGGTCTGGGAGCCTGACGCGGGCCGCGTAAAGGATCACCCTGGGCTTACGCGGGCCGCCTGGGTGTCCTGATCAGAAACAACTTTCAGAAATGACAGTCTAGGTCCCTGTTGTGGTTTAAGGCCATTTCCGACATGTTTAAGGCCCGTTAAGCCAACGTTAAGGCCCTAAAATGATGCCTAAACATTGTGGACATGAAACATGCTCAAAAATATGTCGGATGTCAGTTCGTTTGGTCGTACGATCGCGATGTTCGCTTAATTACGACGGAATGCGCATAAGCGCGAAAAACAATCCAAATGGCGTGACGAATGGATTTTTCTCATGCCAAACACTAAAATAAAATATTTTAGTGCTTACATAAATTTTTGGATGTCCGGATGTGTTCAGAACGTAAGTTATGCGCGAAAGTGCAAACTTGTGCACTTTTTGACGCTTTTAGTCCCTGAATGACCCAAAAGTTTATTTTAGCACACCGAACCCCTCAAAGCCTATTTCTAAGCTATATAAAGGATATTTAAGGTGTGTTTAACTTATGGTCATGTTCCGGAATGTTCGTTACTGTTCAAATTGGCATACTTTCGCAGTTTGTCAAGTTTAGTCCCTATAAGCGAATTAACTTGTTTTTGCCATACCAAAGCCTTCAAAACTTATTTCTAAGTTATGTAAAGGTTATTTAAGGTATGTTAAGTATATGTTGATGTTCCGGAGTATTTGTCGCATTAAACTGATTACGTTTACACACCAGTTTGCGTATAACTCTCCAGAAAGTGATATAGAGTTTGAAATTGAATAAAAGTCAAAACATGAAAAATGTAAAACACAAACAAACAAACATTGGGATCAAATAACATTGTTTTATTGATAAACGAACTATTCATAATGATTACAAGCACAGATGTTACAGTCTCCCCTACTTGTGGAAATTTCGTCCCGAAATTTATTTAGAGGAAACTCGTGGGAATAGATGCGGATACTTTGCCTTCATTTGATCTTCGCGTTCCCAAGTAAACTCGGGTCCACGTTTAGCTTCCCAGCGAACTTTGACCAAAGGAATGCGCTTGCGTTTAAGCCACTTGACTTCACGTTCCATGATTTCCACTGGCTTCTCAACAAATTTCAGTGCTTTATCAACACGAATTTCGTCAAGGGGTATGTGGAGGTTCTCATCAGCTAAACACCTCTTGAGATTGGACACGTGAAAGGTTGGATAAACATTTCCAAGTTCAGGAGGTAACTCAAGTCTGTAGGCTACCTTACCAATTCTTTCGAAGATCTTGAATGGTCCAACGTATCTAGGTGCAAGTTTTCCTTTCTTTCCAAATCTGATCACACCTTTCCAAGGTGAGACCTTAAGTAATACACGATCAGCGACTTGAAATTCCAAGGGTTTGCGTTTTGGGTCCGCGTAACTCTTTTGACGGCTTCTAGCTGTCTGAAGGTTATCACGAACTTTCTTGACCTTATCAGTTGTCTCTAAAATGAGGGCAGGTCCAGTAAGTTGAGCCTTGCCGATCTCATTCTAGCAGACTGGTGAACGACATTTTCAACCATAAAGAGCCTCGAAAGGAGCCATTTTGATGCTGGTGTGATAACTGTTGTTGTAGGAGAATTCAATCAACGGAAGATGTGAATCCCAACTACCACCAAAGTCGATCACACAAGCTCTAAGCATATCCTCCAGAGTCTGGATTGTTCTTTCAGATTGACCATCCATTTGCGGATGATAAGCCGTGCTCAGATTAAGTTGGGTCCCCATAGCAGATTGCATGGTTCTCCAAAAATGAGAAGTGAAACGAGCATCTCTGTCAGAAATGATGTTCAAAGGAACACCATGTCGAGCTACAATTTCATCCACATAGATTTTAGCAAGTTTGTCAGCAGGAAAATCCTCACGGATTGGCAAGAAATGTGCTGACTTAGTAAGACGATCAACAACTACCCAGATGGCATCATGACCTTTCTTTGTACGCGGAAGTTTAGTAATGAGATCCATAGTAATGTTTTCCCATTTCCAAACTGGGATCTCTGGTTGCACCAATAAACCAGAAGTACGCTGATGTTCAGCCTTAACCTTAAGACAAGTAAGGCATTTTGATACATATAAGGCAATGTCTTTCTTCATACCAGGCCACCAATACTGAATACGAAGATCCTTATACATCTTATCTGAGCCAGGATGAACAGAATAACGAGACTTATGGGCTTCATCCATAAGCAAGGTGCGAAGGTTATCTTGTCTTGGGACCCACAAACGGTCCATGAAGTAATACGATCCATTGTCCTTCAGTTCCAAATCAGGTGTTATGTGATAGGGAAATTCCTTATCCATCAAACCTTGTGAAACACAAGATTGTTGAGCCTGAGAAATGCGGGCTTGGATATCAGATCGAGCTTGAATAACAGATTGAACACGAACACAATGAAGCTTAGTACGTTCCTTACGACTCAATGCATCGGCTACGACATTCGCCTTACCAGGATGGTAGCGAATTTCGCAGTCATAGTCGTTTAGAAGCTCAACCCAACGTCGTTGCCTCATGTTGAGTTCCTTCTGATTGAAGATATGCTGAAGACTTTTGTGGTCCGTGAAAACCACACATTTTGTACCGTACAAATAGTGTCTCCAGATCTTAAGAGCGAAGACAACTGCACCCAACTCAAGATCATGAGTGGTGTAGTTCTTCTCATGTATCTTTAACTGCCTTGATGCGTATGCTATGACTTTGTTCCTTTGCATCAGAACACAACCAAGACCCAATTTAGATGCATCGCAATAAACGACGAAATCATCATTGCCCTCAGGCAAAGTTAGAACAGGCGCGTCGCAAAGCTTCTGCTTCAAGTTTTGAAAAGCTTCCTCTTGTTTGAATCCCCAATCAAAGGGTTTGTTCTTCTGAGTTAGAGCAGTTAGAGGAACTGCAATCTTCGAGAAGTTCTCAATGAAGCGGCGGTAATAACCCGCAAGTCCAAGTAAAGAACGAACCTCAGTAGGAGTAGTAGGCGTATCCCAATCCTTAATCGCACTGATCTTGGAGGGATCTACATTAATACCTTGTTCGTTGACAATATGTCCTAAGAATTGAACCTCTTTAAGCCAGAATTCACACTTGGAGAATTTGGCGAAAAGTTGCTCTTTCTTTAGGAGTTCCAAAGTAAGACGAAGGTGTTGCTCATGATCAGCTCGCGTCTTAGAGTAAATCAAG
Source organism: Helianthus tuberosus (assembly GCA_030545235.1). Classification (NCBI taxonomy): domain Eukaryota; kingdom Viridiplantae; phylum Streptophyta; class Magnoliopsida; order Asterales; family Asteraceae; genus Helianthus; species Helianthus tuberosus. The sequence goes on from JARYGA010022968.1 coordinate 39,240, forward strand.
ATGTCATCAATAAAAACAATGACGAACTGATCCAAATAAGGCTTGCAGACCCTATTCATTAAGTCCATGAAAACAGCAGGAGCATTAGTCAAACCGAATGGCATGACTGTGAACTCATAATGCCCATAACGAGTGCGGAACACTGTCTTGGGAATGTCTTCTTCATGCACCCGAAGTTGATGATATCCAGATCGCAGATCAATCTTTGAAAAATAAGAAGCACCTTGTAACTGATCAAAGAGATCATCGATGCGAGGTAGGGGATATCGATTCTTGATGGTAAGCTTGTTAAGCTCACGATAATCGATACACATCCTAAAAGATCCATCCTTCTTCTTGACAAAAAGAATGGGAGCACCCCAAGGTGAAAAGCTAGGACGGATAAAACCTTTGTCAGAGAGCTCCTGAAGCTTCTTAGACAACTCTTGCATCTCAGACGGTGCAAGACGATATGGAGATCTGGCAATGGGATTTGCACCAGGTACGAGATCAATACGGAACTCGACTTGGCGTGCTGGAGGTAGACCAGGTAAGTCTTCAGGGAATACTTCAGAATAATCCCGAACAACAAGAATATCTTGAATAGACTTACCCTTGCCTTTATCTGCTGTAACATGTGCCAAGAAGGCCACATAGTTCTTTCGAAGATACTTCCGAGCTTTAAAACAAGACATGAGTTTGAGACCACCAGCAGGTTTCTCACCACGAACCTGTAGGATCTCGCCTGTCGAAAGCGGCACACGAACAATCTTCTCAAAACAAACTACTTCTGCGCGATGCTTGGCTAACCAATCCATACCCACTATAACGTCGAAGCTTCCAAGTTGCATAGGCGTGAGGTTAATAGGGAAAAGATGGTCGTTAAGGTTCAACTGGCAGTTGCGAAGAACAGAATCAAGAACAATGGGTTCACCATTAGCAACCTCTACTGTCAAAGGTTTACCTAGTTTCGTTCTAAACACGCGAAGTAATGGTTCAAAAGATAATGACACAAAACTCTTGTCGGCACCCGAATCAAAAAGAACAGATGCAGGCTGATTATTAATAAAGAACGTACCGTTCACCACTTCATTGTCTGCCTGTGCCTCTTGTGCATTCATGTTGAAGACTCGCCCTCGAGCCTGAGCCTGATTCTGATTTGGATTCGCATTCACCAATCTTGGACACTAATTACGGTAGTGGGTCAGATCCCCACAGTTGTAACAAGAACCTGGCGGGTAGTGTGGTCGTGCAGCTTGACCTTGTTGCTGACCAGGAGGCTGAGCAACTCAGTGAGCCGGGTTCTGAACTGCCCGATTCTGAGCAAACCGAAAAACATCGGCAAGATGACCTGACTTCCCACAGTTAGTACAGAAACGGCACGGATGATGCGGCTGATGGTGACTGTTGCATCTATTGCACAAAGGTGCATTCCCTGTATAGGGCTTCTTCGCTGGAGGCTGTGCGGGTTGGTTGGGAGCTGCCTGGTTAGCTTGGGCAGTGACAGCAAAATTTTGGGAAGCCTTTCGCTTCCTAGAACCCTTTAAGGAACCAGAATTCTTTCCCTTCTTGTTTTGACCTTTCTTGCTATCATCCTTGTCAGACGCCTGCTTCTTACCCTTGTCACCCTTTTTATGCAGCTTCCCCTTTCGAACCTGCGACTCAGTCAATGTCGCTGCTAACTCGATTGCCTGACGGAGTGTGGCAGGGTTACTACCAGTAATGATGTCTTGCACTGAGTCAGGTAGGCCGTCGATGTACCTTTCGATAGCCTTGTCGAGTGGGGTAACCATTGTTGGGCAAAGCAGACTCAACTCCTCAAACCTATCAGTATACGCCCTGTGCTCGCCACTGTCTTGTTTCAAGTCATCAAACTCTCTCTCCAAAGCTCGCTGTTCATGACGAGGACAGAACTCCCTCATCATAAGGGCCCTAAGCTCAGCCCAAGTTTGTGCTAGAGCAACTTCTGCACCACGGTCTCTCATAACCCCGTTCCACCATGTGAGAGCCCTCTTTTGAAACACACTCGAAGAAAACTCGACCTTGCGATTATCCGGACACTGAACATGACGAAATGTGCTCTCCGTGCTCTCGAACCACTGAAGGAGCCCAGTTGCTCCTTCCGTACCACTAAACTTGAGTGGTTTAGCCGAGTTAAAACTCTTGAAATTGCAAGGAGCATTGTTGTTGTTGTTGGCTTGGTTCCATTGAGCAAAGAGGTTCGGGAATTGAGCAGCCATTTGCTGCGCAATGATTTCTGCCAGTTCGGCAGTCGCTATCTGATTTTCGCGTCGAGGAGGCATTCTAAAAGAGGAAACATGAAAGGAAACGAGTGAGATGATTGGATGAGAAGAATGAGATGAAACAAAAATTGACAACAGCAAAGATCGTGGTCATTTGTTCGCATCACAAAGCAAACAAACGACACACAGTGACTAATCAAAGTAAATGGGTCAAAAATAATGTATCACGAAGACATGCTCGCCTATAAGTGAACACTCACCCCAAGAGTTCCCAGGTAAGAGTGACTGGTCCGATTATGTGGATTTGTACGAACACTCTAGCCTTAGACAGAAAACCCAGGGTACAGGCATTCACTCTTCCAGTTTGCACGTGTTCACACTATTTAGAACCCAAAACTTTGACGAGATTTTGAAAATTTGAAAGGCACAAGGCCAAAACTCAAACTGGAAGGGTTCAAAACCTTATAACAGAGGGTTCAAAACCTTACAATAGAGGGTTCAAAACCTTGTAATAAATCATTCAAAAACAGAAGATTGTTTTTCAAAAATTGTTTCGGAAAATTTGGTTTTTGTTTTGATAATCACCTAAGGATAGGTGATGTGCATCTTTTAAGATCTAAACACAAGATAACTTGTGTTAGGGTCCTAGAAAGGTTATAGTCTAGGTCAAAGCATTACTAATAACCTAATTCCCTATAACCATTGGCACTGATACCAACTCTTCTGTCAAACCCCGACCACGTATAACATACAAAACGTGGCGGAAAACGTCGGGGAGTGTTGTAACAGAATAAATTGTTTCATAACCATGGCATTCAAAGTTGTATTTTATTTATCAACATAAGAGTTACATTGTCTTAAACAGGAAACAAAGAGTACATAACATAATTAAACTAATCTTGCTTCTTTTATTGTCACTAAGGCCCGAGTCCACCCTAGTGTATCCCGATCAAACCTATGCACCTGCTCCTGAAACACATGTGAAAATAGGTACGTCAGCATAAAAATGCCTGTGAGATACATAGGTTTTGTGAAAATAGGATTCATGACTTGGGTTTTAAAAGAAAGGTTTAATAAAAATTAGTCATGAATCTTGTTAAGTGTTTTCTTTTATAAATCATATGAAAACTTGGTAAGAAATCGGATTATATAAAAGAAAGGTGTATAGTTAATGAAATAACCAAGTAAAATGAGTTTATATAAAATTAACTGTTTTGTAAAACAATGTCTTGTGAAAAATATGTTATTTGTGTAAAATGTAATATGTCTATACTGAAATGATTTAAATAACGCTACAATATGTAATATTATACAAACACTTATATATAGGAAGTACCAGCGACGTATCCACCATGTTTGTATCATATTACACACGCCCCGTTACTCAAACCATTTACCCAAACCAACCACCAATGTAAATTGTTCATGTATAAATCAATTGTCAAGTGTTATTGTGTAAACCATATCGAAATGTCCATGTCTAATGTAAATCACCAAATGTATATATCAATGTCAAAATGTTTATGTTTAATGTAAATCATATAATGTTATCCAAAAATATCATGTATGGCATGTGAAATATATCAACTAAACCATAGGCAAAATGCACAAAAACAGGGTATTGAATTAAACATAGTTTAAGTCAAAGTTATGTTTTGTGGAACAAATGCATGCTATACTGATACAAACATCTATGCGGTATTGTTATAATGCATACATCCAAGCCTTGTGACTGTGGCGATAGACCTTTAAACAAATTAAAGGTTTATCTAAGTTATGTGTATCGAATTCGGTCATTCCTTCCATCCAAACATACCTAGAATGTCAGGAACGGGAGTTGTCAATTCCTATGATACCACTACCTACTAACGAATGGCGTAGCTAATGTTAATGAATGTAGATTGTCCCATTTGAACAAACCAAATGTTATACCAAAATGTAAGCATGTGAAAACAATGCACTAAGTATGTAATCAAATGAACATACATAGCGTGAAATGTAATGTAAAACAATGTACTAAATATGCACACAATGGGCATACATAGCATGAAGTGTAATGTAAAACGATGTACTAAGTATGCACATAATGGGCCTACATAGCATGAAATGTAATGTACAACAATGTACTAAATATGCACACAATGGGCGTACATAGAATGAAATGTAATGTAAAACAATGTACTAAGTATGCACACAATGGACATACATAGCATGAAATGTAATGTAAAACAATGTACTAAGTATGCACACAATGGGCATACATAGCATGAAATGTAATGTAAAACAATGTACTAAGTATGCATACAATGGGCATACATAGCATGAAATGTAATGTAAATCATGTACTATAAATGTACTATTGAACATAACAAGCATATGATACGAAAACATGGAAAAGCATGAAAGTAACAAGTAGGCACATGTGTTCCACCCCAAAATGTTTGGAAAACAGTAAAAGAGGGGTCTATGTACTCACTTGAGATTGCTCAGAAGTCCTAAGATAACCACCAAGCAGTGCTAGAGATCACGGAATCAAACGGCACCTAATATAGGTAACTATGTTAATAAACCGGACCTATATCGGAGGATCGGATAGAATGAGGGCTCGTAAACCAAATGAGTATGGGAACTCATGTAGTATGGTTTAACAAAGTCTAGATACTAAATGAAACCTAGCCTAAGTGCTTACGACCCATTACGACCCGTTTAGGTAGCTTATGCTACTTTAACGCGTCGTTCGCGTGAAACGCGTTCGGACCGCCTAACTAGTCCTATGACAAGTAAAATATGCCTTAACATGTTTAATATTGTTGATAAATCAGTTTAGAGGTCATCGGTTATGTTACATATGTTTAAAATGAGTTTTGGCATCAAAGGGGTATTTTTGGTAATTTACCTAAGACATATAAACTACCTATCATACAACTACTTAAACGAAGCGACCATAAGGTATAACCTCGGAAGGTTATTCCCTATATACTATGGTCACCTAATGTATTTGGTCGGATCCTAATGATCGACCAAATGGGTCGGGTTCGAAAGCATAAGCGATTGATTAGATCGCTTACCCTTACGACCCTAGACAAGCACAAAACTAAAAGTGATGAGCTAAGCATGTTGAAACATGCTTAACTAAGTTAGAAAACAAGTTTGGTATCAAAACAAACGGTTTTGATACCTAAGAGTAGTTTGGTTACAAAATACGCAAGAATACGTATTCTGGCCGAAACTACGGCTCGTCACTAAGCCTAGATAACGTGGTAATCAGTAGGTATAGTCACTAGGGACTATAACCATCGTGATCACGCTCACGTTATGAAGTTCAAACGAACTTCGCATCGACCATAAACTGGTCAATGCAGAAAGTCGAACATAGTTCGACTTTCGGACTAGAAAAGCGATAAAAGAACGAAGGAACACTTACAAAGGGTCCCCGCTAGTAAATCTTGATCGAATAGCTCAGGTATGAAGTGATTGCTTCAACTTAGAGAACTTTTGATCAGATTTGTGAGGAATGAGGTGAAAATGTGGTGGGTATTTATAGAATTCTTCGAACCGTTAGGATCTTTCTTGAATATCGTGCCTTGATCTCACCCGTACGCTTGTCGGAATGTTGTGGTAGCTCATTTTGCCCCCACCACAAGAGTTTGACATGTGGCCTTGGCCTTTGGGGTGTTTGAAAGGCTGTTTGCAGCTGTTAATACACTGAATCTAGTCTGGGAGCCTGACGTGGGCCGCGTAAAGGATCACCCTGGGCTTACGCGGGCCGCCTGGGTGTCCTGATCAGAAACAACTTTCAGAAATGACAGTCTAGGTCCCTGTTGTGGTTTAAGGCCATTTCCGACATGTTTAAGGCCTGTTAAGCCAATGTTAAGGCCCTAAAATGATGCCTAAACATTGTGGACATGAAACATGCTCAAAAATATGTCGGATGTCAGTTCGTTTGGTCGTACGATCGCGATGTTCGCTTAATTACGACGGAATGCGCATAAGCGCGAAAAACGATCCAAATGGCGTGACGAATGGATTTTTCTCATGCCAAACACTAAAATAAAATATTTTAGTGCTTACATAAATTTTTGGATGTCCGGATGTATTCAGAACGTAAGTTATGCGCGAAAGTGCAAACTTGTGCACTTTTTGACGCTTTTAGTCCCTGAATGACCCAAAAGTTTATTTTAGCACACCGAACCCCTCAAAGCCTATTTCTAAGCTATATAAAGGATATTTAAGGTGTGTTTAACTTATGGTCATGTTCCGGAATGTTCGTTACTGTTCAAATTGGCATACTTTCGTAGTTTGTCATGTTTAGTCCCTATAAGCGAATTAACTTGTTTTTGCCATACCAAAGCCTTCAAAACTTATTTCTAAGTTATGTAAAGGTTATTTAAGGTATGTTAAGTATATGTTGATGTTCCGGAGTATTTGTCGCATTAAACTGATTACGTTTACGCACCAGTTTGGGTATAACTCTCCAGAAAGTGATATAGAGTTTGAAATTGAATAAAAGTCAAAACATGAAAAATGTAAAACACAAACAAACAAACATTGGGATCAAATAACATTGTTTTATTGATAAACGAACTGTTCATAATGATTACAAGCACAGATGTTACATGATAAAATGTATCAAGACTTAAGAAAGAATTTCTGGTGGATAGGAATGAAAAAGGATATAGCAGCCTATGTTGCTAAGTGTCTAACCTGTTCACAGGTTAAAGCTGAACATCAGAAACCCTTAGGTTTACTGCAGCAATTGGAAATGCCTGTATGGAAATGGGAATTGATAACAATAGACTTTGTTACTAAATTACCTAAGACAAGAAAAGGTAACGATACAATCTGGGTGATTGTAGACAGATTAACCAAGTCTGCTCATTTCTAACCTATGAAGGAAACTTCTAGTATGGAACAGTTAGCCAAGTTATATGTAAATGAAATAGTTTCATTACATGGAATTCCTTTGTCTATTGTTTCTGATAGAGATAACCGTTTTACTTCTCATTTTTGGACTAGTTTCAAGAAAGCAATGGGAACTAAGTTAAAACTAAGAACCGCCTATCATCCTCAAACGGATGGACAAAGCGAAAAGACAATCCAAACAACGGACGATATGCTTAGAACTTGTGTAATTGATTTCGGAGGAAATTGGGACGATCATTTACCATTAATAGAATTTTCCTACAATAACAGCTATCATACCAGCATCAATGCTGCACCGTTTGAAGCACTTTATGGACGAAAGTGCCGAACTCCAGTCTGTTGGGCAGAAATTGGAGAGAAGCAATTATCTGGACCAGAAATAGTACAAGAAACAATGGACAAGATTATTCAAGTCAAGGAAAGACTGAAAACAGCACGCGATAGTCAGAAGAGTTATGCTGATAACAGACAAAAACCGTTGGAATTTCAGGTAGGAGACAAGGTATTATTAAAAGTATCTCTATGGAAAGGAGTGGTCAGATTCATCAAGAGGGGA
>JARYGA010022969.1:0-63443 GCA_030545235.1 Helianthus tuberosus
AAACTGCGCAAGTATGCCAATTTGAACTGTAACAGACATTCCAGAACATGACCATAAGTTAAACATACCATAAATATCCTTTACATAGCTTAGAAATAGGCTTTGAGGTGTTCGGTATGCTAAAATAAACTTTTGGGTCATTCAGGGACTAAAAGTGTCAAAAAGTGCACAAGTTTGCATTTTCGCGCATAACTTACGTTCTGAATACATCCGGACATCCAAAAATTTATGTAAGCACTAAAATATTTTATTTTAGTGTTTGGCATAAGAAAAATCCATTCGTCACGCAATTTGGATCGTTTTTCGCGCTTATGCGCATTCCGTCGTAATTAACCGAACAACGCAATCGTACGGCCAAACGAACTGACATCCGGCATATTTTTGAGCATGTTTCATGTTCCCTATACTTTAACATCCTTATAAAGCTTAAAAATGGGTTTGACGGGTGTTAGAAGTGCCAAAACACGACGTTACGTGCACAGGGGCCTGTTCTGCCAATTTTCAAATTCTTGTCTGCAGGTCCTTGCGCACCTCAACACTCTGAGTGTTGCGGTGCGCAAGCAGGGGTCAAATATGCAGAAACTTGTTTAATCTGCTGTTAACAGCCTTTAACCCCTCCAAAGGCCAAGGCCAAGTGTCAAACTCTTGTGGTGGGAGCAATATGAGTTACCACAACATTCCGACAAGTGTACGGCTTAGATCGTGCCCCCTTTTCCAAGAAACGATCCTAACGGTGAACCAAAAACTATAAATACCCACTTCCACCCTTCACTTTTCCTCACAAGAATCTGATCTAATGTGCTCTAAGTTGAAACCTTTGTTTCATACCTGAGCTATTTTGATCTAGATTAGCATTCGGGGACCCTTTGTAAGTGTTCCTTCGTTCTTTTATTGTTTTTCGAGTCCGAAAGTCAAACTTTGTTTGACTTTCTACGTTGACCAGTTTATGGTCAATGCGAAGTTCGTTTGAACTTCGCAACGTGATTGTAATCACGATGGTTATAGTCCTTTGTGACTATGCCTACTGATTACCACGTTGTCTAGGGTCGTAAGGGTAAGCGATCTAATAAATTGCTTATACCTTCGAACCCGACCCGTTTGGTCGATCTTTAGGATCCGACCAAATACATTAGGTGACCATAGTATATAGGGAATAACCTTCCGAGGTTATACCTTATGGTCGCTTCGTTTAAGTAGTTATATGGTAGGTAGTTTATATGCCTTAGGTAAATTACCAAAATACCCTTTTCATGTATAATTGGTAATTAAGCATATGTAACATAACTTTTAACATCTAAACTGATTTGGCAACAATATTAGACATGTTAAGGCATATTATACTTATCGTAGGACTAGTTGGGCGCTCCGAACACGTTTTACGCGAACGACGCGTTAAAGTAGCACAAGCTACCTAAACGGGTCGTAACGGGTCATGAGCACTTAGGTTAGGTTTCATTTAGAATGTAGGCTTTGTTGAACCATACTACATGATTTTTCATACTCTTTTGGTTTACAAACCCTCATTCTATCCGATCCTCCGATTTAGGTCCGGTTATTAACATAGTTACCTATACTAGGTGCCGTTTGATATCCGTGATCTCTAGCATTGCTTGGTGGTTATCTTAGGACTTCTGAGCAATCTCAAGTGAGTACATAGACCCCTCTTTTACTGTTTTCCAAACTGTTTTGGGGTGAAACACATGTGCCTACTTGTTACTTTCATGCTTTCCTATTTTCACATCATATACCTGCTATGTTTGTTAGTACATTATAGTACATGATTTCATTACATTTCATGCTATGTATGCCCATTGTGTGCGTACTTAGTACATTGTTTTACATTACATTTTATGCTATGTATGCCCATTGTGTGCGTACTTAGTACATTATTTTACATTACATTTTATGCTATGTATGCCCATTGTGTGCATACTTAGTACATTGTTTTACATTACATTACATGCTATGTATGCCCATTGTGTGCGTACTTAGTACATTACTTTACATTACATGCTATGTATGTCCATTGTGTGCGTACTTAGTACATTGCCTTACATTACATGCTATGTATGCCCATTGTGTGCGTACTTAGTACATTGCCTTACATTACATGCTATGTATGCCCATTGTGTGAGTACTTAGTACATTGTTTTACATTACATTTTATGCTATGCATGTTCATCATACTTAGTACATTGTTATACAATACACTTTATGCTATGTATGTCCTTTGTTTCATACTTAGTACATTTGTTACTCATCACATGCTTACATTTTTGGATACACATTACATGATTTACATCAGACATGAACATTTTACTTTGGTAGTTTGGTTTGAGTAAGTGATTAAGTAACAAGGCGTGTGTAATATGATACAAGTATGGCGGATACGCCGCTGGTACTTCCTATATATAAGTGTTTGTATGGTATTACATATCGTAGCGTTATTTGAATCATTTCAATTTGAGACATATGACATTTTATACAAATAACATACCTTTCACAAGACATTGTTTTACAAACAACTTATCTTATACAAACTCATTCTACATGGTTATTCATTTAACCATACATTATTCTCTTATTTATACATATCATCTGATCTTATCGTTTTTCAAATGATTTACAAGACAAAGCAAATTACAAGGTTCATGACTAAACTTTATTAAACAACTCTTTCTAAACTTACAAGTCATGAATCCTATTTTCACAAAACCTATGTATCTCACAGGCATTTTTATGCTGACGTACCTATTTTCACATGTGTTTTCAGGAGATGATGCATAGGACTTATCAAGACATACTTAGGCGGACCTGTGCCTTAGTGACTTAAAACGAGACAAGAACTAGTTAATTTATGTTATGTACTCTTTGTTTCTTGTTAAAACAATGTAACTCTCTTATTTGATTAATAAAACGAAACTTTATTATCCATGGTTGTGAAACAAATGATTCTGTTACAACACTCTCCGACGTTTTCCGCCACGTTTGGTTGTCCTACGTGGTCGGGGTGTGACAAAAATGATGTTTACATTTGTTGGTTCATATATGTTGTAGATGTTAAAGTATTCAATATGACACTTAATATGGGTGACCCTTAATTATGTATATGCCAACATGTTTTATAATAACCTTTTATTCTGGTTAAAATGGAGAGACGATGGGTTGTACTTTGTGGGATAATTTTGCACAACAGTTTTCACATTTCTTCAAGGTTATTCAAGTGATGGAGTTGTCATAGTTTTCATTTAATTTGCCAAAGTTAAGATTTGGAAAGGTACTTTATACATATCAAATGATTTTCTATAAAAGTAGAGCGTTTTTGAAAGATTATGACAATTATAATTCTTCGCATAGTTTTCATAATCTATTAGGTTTTTGATAGATGTTTCCATTTTACCTTTGTAGGCAGCCCAAAGATTCAAAATGCATTTTTTGGTAGTCGATTGTTTATCAACGTGGATGTTGAGGAAATTACCAATTTCAGGAAAAGGTTAATCTTTAAGTCCTTTTACATTTTATACTTGCATTTTAATTTATCCATTTATAAGTATTGTTTTCTGTTTTTTGTAGTTCATTCAAGTGAGCAATGGTGAAGGTTCTTCACAGATTACACCAGCTGAATTGTCAAGTCAAACTGTTTATCCTTCTCATGAAGAATTCCTAAAGAAGAACCACAGAAAGTATGTTGAAGAGATTTGGGGCATTACCAAGGTAATATCTTTTAATAAACACATAAGTATGACAGTTTTGTGGTGAGTATTTTCTAGTAGCAGATTACAACTTATCAAATATCTTCATTGCATGAGTCTGTATTTGTTGTTCTTGGTACTACAAGGTCTGTTGAGGAGGATTATGGCTGGTTTTATGTTGCATGTTCGAAGTGTAGCAAGAAGGTTATCCCTACTTCAGAGGTTGGTGGTTTAAATGATATAGATGGAGAAGTTAATGCTGATGATGTAGGTGTATTTTACTGTAACAAGTGTAAAATTCGCTCTCCAACAATTATTCTTGGGTACACTAAGTATAATATTTTTAATACATCTGAAAAATTCTACATTTTAAATTATTTTTTTGTGTAATTCTAGATACAAAATATGTGCGAGGGTTCAAGATGCTGCTAGCCCTATATCATTTGTAAGGTTTGACAAGGACGTTTCTAAAGTTCGAGGGAGGTCTGCTCATGATACACGTGATAAAAAACTTAGGGTAATTTAATTTTCTTTCGGTAGTCGCTTTAAATTTTACAATAAATATATCTTTTAATGTCTTTTGTTTATATTTTACAATTTATATTTATATTTAAAATTTATAATATTGCTTTTAGGATGGAGAGGAACATGGTTAGCCAAAAGAGGTTAATCAATTCATTGAGAAGAGATATATTTTTAAAATTGAAATTTCAAATTACAATCTCACATCCAACTATCATGTTTATACTGTCTTGAAATTATGTGATGACAATGAAATAATAATACTCATGTTGGGAGACGATGCAACCGAGCAGGTTATCCCTAATGCCGATTTTTATCTTCATTATACAATAAGTATAAGTATACAAACATTATAAAGATTTATATTAATATACATAGAGCTAACTGTTATCCTATGCTATTCCAATAAAGGGTGTTGGAGATGTCAATTCTGAACATGAATATGCAACAGGCATGTGTTTGAAGGTAATAACTTATAAAGTCTTTATTAATTGGAAAATATCATTTTCATAAACAATTTTTTGTTGTCACTATTTTGAGTTAGGATATTTTTTTGTTTGTGTCTAGGAGGCCTTTTCGTTTACCGAAGATTCAGAAGTCCCAACTAATGGAGGCAACGATGATGCCATAAGCCCTCATGTTGCCAAACGTTCATTGGATTGTTATAAGGATGAAAATGGGCAGTCTTCTTCTACAAAACAAAAGCTAATGAATGTTAAAATTGAGAAGTGTATCTGATTTTTACTCCAGTGTTGTTTTCTATATTTCTGCTATTAGTCTCTGAACAATAGACAATTTGTATTTTGATTGCATAGGTTTATATGCCCTTGCAATGTTTAAACTTTATTTTTGTTTTCTTTTTCTTTTGTGATGAATATTTGGAAGATTTTTCCATCTCTTATGCTTAAATTGATGTTATTGCCCAAGCAAAATATCAATATATACTAACTCGCTCATATTGTTAGTCAAAAACAATGAAAACACCAACTCCGAAAATCGAATATATAATATTGATTAGTATCACATATGTTTCACAGAAGCATTTAATCACATTTCTGACTACTAAATTTAAGTATTTTCACAACACTTAATTAGCTTAAACCGGTGTTTATTATTTTGCAACGGAAAAATCATCAGGACCAGGTGTCATGAAAAATTTATTAGAGTTTTCAAAACACCAAGTTTTCATTTCAATAAACTGTGGGGTAATCCTCGTAATCATAGAAAGGAATTTCACTGGGAAATTCTTGATTACAGATAACACGTTTATTTCAAGTTTACAATGCCACTTATTTAAGCTGAAGTGCTTCAGTGCACTTTTTCCTTCTTCACAGTAAGTCACCTGAAACGCGTTTTAAAAACATTTGTTCAGTGAAAAATACGGGCGAGTTCATTTAGTTGTAAGAAAACACTTGGTTATAATTATAGCATTAAGGGTTATTACATTTGTTTATATCTATCAATTATCCCAAATCGGTATTTGTCACTCGATCGGATCCGTGACTATGGTCATATCACACATTGGCTAACCCGTTGTCTAATGGTGAAGCTTATCAAGTAATGTATACAAAAACCCACATACCTTCAGTAATTGTAGAATATAAATACTTAATCACTATAAATACAACTCGTAAAACAAATAGGGTTTTGAAAGCATTTAATAAAAATAGAATGACTCACTTTACAGGTTTAAGTTGACAGGTCTTGCCTACTAGTTTAGTGTCACACCCCAACCAATGGCGGAAGCATCAGGATGAGATGAAAAAATTGCTCAAAACATCATAACACTATGTGACAATATAAATTAAATTGAATTTCATAAATTGCTAAAGTATAATATAAGAAATCAACACAAATAACATTGTTTCGAAGATACAACAACAAAATAGTTTAATCTAGGTGTGTTTCTAAGTCCATTTAAATATTGTTTCTTCACTTAGCATCATCTTGTCTATCATCCTGCAACATGTATTAAAATACAATCAACAAAAAGTTGGCGAGTATACAAGTTTGATACATAGCCTAATATATAATAAAATTGTTTAACGTGTTCATATCCAATATAAATAACATGATGCAAGTTACTAATATGTTGAAACGGTGTCACTATATGTTCAAACCCTAGAATACAATGTGTTAAAATAGTCTATCCCAAAGAATAACGGGAGGTAACATGTTTAACTTAACAATACCCCGAGACTAGTGGGCAGTGCATTACTCCTATAGCGCTATAATTGTTAAGGTGGGCTTGTACGAAGTTAATGAGCATATAGACACTAATAGTTTACATAGCATATGAGATTAACAAGCATCAAATCGTTCATAGATTAACTCCCAATAGACTAACGGGAGGTGAACATGTTTATATGTGGATAGAATATGATTACAATAGTTTCAAGTGATTAGTGTTTTTATATAGAATACATGTTGCACCCAAAAGTGTTTAAAAAGTAAAATGGGTTCGAGTATACTCACAAAATTGCATATGTTTTTCGATTATCCAATGTGATGAAGTTGTTGAGACTAGAAAGTTGAATATGTTTGACTTGGGGTTTTAAGAGATGGTTACATTTGTTCTAAGGATTTGGAGTTTAAAGTACATGAAAAATAGACATATGTAAAAATAATCATTTTGTACACATAACACTTGTTCTTGACACTATTGAAACTCAAAAGAGTTTGTGTGTTTTCATGGATTCAAAGATCCATTAGAATCGTAACAAGTGCATGGTCAAAGATGATGTAACTTACACTTGACAAATAACCAATAAGTTATCATCAAGGTCTAGTCATGTAACACCCGTGTCACTCCAACCATCAGACAAATGCCAAACCAATGAAATATAGTATTTCATACTTGGGATTTGTAAAAATATGTGTATCGTTTACACATATCAATTCCTGTTCGATCTCAAGCTTTAAATCGCTTTCTGGAGGGTTATACGCGCTCTGATGTGTAGATATAACCAGTTTAATCCAACGAACACTCCGGAATAGTGAAATAGGCTTAACATACCTTAAATAACCTTTACATAACTTAGATATAAGTTTTGGAAGGTTTGGTGTGGTGAAATCAAAGTTTAATCGCTTACAGGGACTAAAGTTGACAAACTGCGAAAGTATGCCAATTTGAACTGTAACAGACCTTCTGGAGCATGACCATAAGTTAAACATACCACAAATATCCTTTACATAGCTTAGAAATAGGCTTTGAGGTGTTCGGTATGCTAAAATAAACTTTTGTGTCATTCAGGGACTAAAAGTGTCAAAAAGTGCACAAGTTTGCATTTTTACGCATAACTTACGTTCTGAATACATCCGGACATCCAAAAATTTATATAAGCATGACTATATTATATTTGAGTGTTCGCTTTAAGAAAAATCCATTCGTTTCGTCATTTGGTTCGTTTTTCGCGCTTATGCGCATTCCGTCGTAATTAAGCGAACATCGCGTTCGTACGGCCAAACGAACCGACATCCGAGATATTTTTGAACACATTTTAAGTTCCCTATACTTTAACTTCATTTTAGAGCTTTGAAATGGGGTTAACGGGCCTTAAACGTGTCGAAAATGGCCTAAATACAGTTCAGGGACCAAAAGTGTAATTCTGCCGAAATAGTGCCTAGCGGTGCGCTACACTTTAAGCGTAGCGGTGCGCTAGGGGTCTGCTGACCAGATTCAGAGTTCCTAAACAGCAGGCTGCAGCTGTTACAACCTCAACCACATGTTCTAAAATGCTTAGTCAGCTGATAAGATCATATTTTAGTCACCATAAGGTTCCAACACATGTACGGCCTTGATCGTTTCCCCTTTTCCAAGAAACGATCTCAACGGTGGACCGAATACTATAAATACCCCAACACCCCAATGCAAAACTTACAAGAATTCTGATTTTTGAGAGCTCTAAGTTGAAACCATTGTTTCATACCTGAGTTCTTGAAGTCGGGATTAGCATTCGGGGACCCTGGGTTAGTATTTTTTCGTTCTTTTCCTTATTTTACTGCTTTTCGAGTCAGAAAGTCAAACTTTGTTTGACTTTCAGCGTTGACCAGTAATGGTCAATGCGAAGTTCGTTTGAACTTCGCAACGTGAGTGTAATCACGTTGGTCATAGTCCCTTGGGACTATGCCCACTGATTACCACGTTGTCTAGAGTCGTAGGGTAGGCGATCTAATAAATCGCCTATACCTTCGAACTCGACCCATTTGGTCGATCATTAGGATCCGACCAAACACATTAGGTGACCATAGTAGGTAGGGAATAACCTTCCGAGGTTATACCCTATGGTCACATCGTTTAAGTAGTTGTATGATAGGTAGTTTATATGCCTTAGGTAAATTACCAGAATACCCTTTTCATGTATAATTGGTAATTAATCATATGTAACCTAAATTTTTGTCACATAACTGATTATGTAACATGTTTAGGCATATAACACTTGTCATAGGACTAGTTAGGCGGTCCGAACGCGTTTCACGCGAACGACACGTTAAAGTAGCATAAGCTTCCTAAACGGGTCGTAATGGGTCGTAGACACTTGGGTTAAGTTTCATTTAGTATGAAGGCTTTGTTAAACCATATCATATGAGTTCCTACACTCATTTGGTTTACAAACCCTAATGCTACCCAATCTTCCGATTTAGGTCCGGTTAATTAACATAGTTACCTATATTAGGTGCCGTTTGATTTCCGTGATCTCTAGCTTTGTTTGGTTGTTACTCAAGGACTACTGAGCAATCTCAAGTGAGTACATAGACCCCTCTTTTACTGTTTTCCAAACTGTTTTGGGGTGGAACACATGTGCCTACTTGTTACTTTCATGCTTTCCTGTTTTCAAATCATATACTTCCTATGTTCATTAGTACATTATAGTACATGATTTCATTACATTTCATACTATGTGTGCCATTGTGTGCATTACTTAGTACATTGTTTTACATTACATCACATGCTACGTATGTCTATTGTTGCATACTTAGTACAGGTCGCATGCTACGTATGTATGTTGTTGCATACTTAGTACAGATATTTCAGTTCACATGCTATGTATGTTTGTTGTAGCATACTTAGTACATTTCTTATTCATCATATACTTACATTTTGGACGCATATTACATGATTTACATTGATCATGCATTTACTACATAAAACATAACTTTGATTTAAACCAAGTTTTACTTCAATACTTTGTTTTGTGCATATGGTTTAGTTGAGACCTTTCACTTGCCATACATGACATATTTGACATAGACATTTAACATGGATATTTGACATAGACAATTTGACATGATTTACATCTTGACATGAACATTTTACATTGTTTGGTTTGGTTTGATTAAGTGATTAAGTAACGATGCGTGTGTAATATGATACAAGCATGGTGGATACGCCGCTGGTACTTCCTATATATAAGTGTTTGTATGGTATTACATGTCGTAACGTTATTTGAATCATTTCAGTTTGAGACATAAAACATTTTATACAAATAACATATTTTTCACAAGACATTGATTTACAAACAACTTATCTAATACAAACTCATTTTACATGGTTATTCATTTAACCATACATTATACATTATTTATACATATCATCTGGTCTTATCGATTTTCAAATGATTTACAAAACAAAGCAAATAACAAGGTTCATGACTAAACATTTTCTCAAACATAAGTCATGAAACCTATTTTCACAAAACCTATGTATCTCACCGGCATTTTTATGCTGACGTACCATATTTTCACATGTGTTTTTCAGGAACTGTTGCGTAAGATGATCAAGATACACATAGGCAGACTTGGGCTTTAGTGACAATAAAAGATGCAAGACTAGTTAATTTTGTTGTATTTATTTATTTGTTAAGACATTGTAACACTTTTAATCAATAAAACGAAACTTCAATTGCCATGGATTTGAAACATTAATTCTGTTACAACACTCCCCGATGTTTCCGCCACGTTTTGTATGTTCCACGTGGTCGGGGTGTGACAGAAAAGATGGTATCAGAGCCAATGGTTATAGGGAATTAGGTTATTAGTAATGCTTTGACCTAGTCTATAACTTTCTTAGGACCCTAACGCGAGTTTACTTGCGTTTAGTCATAAAACAATTACAGTCACCTATCCTTAGGCGATGACCACAACAAGAACATAAATTTCAAAACCGCTTTGAAAACTAATCATCTGTTCTAGGATGATTTATTACAAGGTTTTGAACCCTCTATTGTAAGGTTTTGAACCCTCTGTTATATGGTTTTGAACCCCTTTGAGTTTTCAAAATCTCGTCAAGGTTTTGGGTTATTAATAATGTGAACACGTGCAAACTGGAAGGGTGAATGCCTGTATTCTGGGTTTTCTGGCTAGGCAAGCACTTCGTATATATCTCATCAGACGCGAGACCAGTTGTGCTTACCTGGGAATTCTTGGGATGAGTGTTCACTTATAGGCGAGCATGTCTTCGCGATACATTATATTGACCCGCTTACTTTGATTAGTCAATGTCTCATTTGTTTGCCTTTGGTAACAAACAAATGGTCGCAATCTTCATGCGTTGTCATTCTCTTTTGACTATCTTTCGCTTGTTTCCTCCTATGCCTTTCGTTATCTTCAAGATGCTTCTTCATCGCAACAAGACTCGAATGTCCGAACTAGGTGCTGCAATTGTCCATCGATTAGGCGTCGTACTACCAGAAGGCCGTTGACTTAGCTATCACCATGACTCATCTCAGGGATGAAGCCGTGTAAGGGAACCGCTCCTTGGAGAAATCAATGCAACCTTCATCATTCAAATCAAATACCCTGTTACAAATGTACCCACGGTGGACGATGGAGACATTTGGTTAACATATGTCGCTTTGCAATCCAAAGCAAAGCTGTTACAAATCCTGCTGCTACTCAACCTTCAAACTCTGCTTCATATGTCGCTTGACATATCTGGCGCCTCAACCTCATGAACTTTCTACCTTGTGTATCGACGTAAGCACGCCTAGTGCAAGGTGTCGGAACACCTCTCGTTACACAAATTCCAAAATTTCATGTAGGATCTTTCTATCCTCATAATTAGATCCTTGTGGATGGGTATCATTCATCGGAATCCTTAATTGAATTCTTTGTATGATTCAATACGTACATCACAATTCAATAAGGACAAAGCCGAATTCCTTTTAAGATTATCCTATCTTCATAGATAGATTCTTGAAATGATTAAAGTGCCAAATGAAATCCACGAATTGGATTCCTGGTGTGCTTTAAATATCCGTGTCCAAAGATAACAAATTAATGGTCAAGTTAAACAACTATGTGATTATGTGCTTATGTGTTTCCTTTTATGTTTTTGTGTGATCCAAGTTTTGTCATCCAAATCCTCATAGAATCTTCCATATCTTCGTATAAGGGATTCATAGTAGGATATCCAAAGGTACTATATTAAATCCTCAATGGGCTTGTACGTTGTAGTTAAGTCCCTTGGATTATATTGTACTATTCCATAATTAGACCCCTTGAGTGGTCTAGTTAAACAGATTGATCCAAAAATCTGGCTATTAATATCATGTGATGACATAGCTGAAAGGACTCCTTGGAGGTCTAATTAAAAAGATCATGTGTTGATCTGATTAAAAGGACCCTATGGTAGTCTAGTCACACTCATCACAGGTTTGATATTTTCTTCCCCTACACATCATGAAATGCACTGTGCGGACTGTGCAAGGAATTACGTAATTATGGACGCGTACATAATTATGGAAATTCAGTGCACAGAGACCACAGCGAATTTTGTCATGTATTCCGTTCATTTTTGTTTCTGAAGATGTAAAATGACTATTCTGTTCATTTTTGTTTCTGAAGATGTAAAATGACTATTCCGTTCATTTTTGTTTCTGAAGATGTAAAATGACCATTCCGTTCATTTTTGTTTCTGAAGATGTAAAATGACCATTCTGTTCATTTTTGTTTCTGAAGATGTAAAATGACTATTCCGTTCATTTTTGTTTCTGAAGATGTAAAATGACTATTCCGTTCATTTTTGTTTCCGAAGATGTAAAATGACCATTCTGTTCATTTTTGTTTCTGAAGATGTAAAATGACCATTCCGTTCATTTTTGTTTCTGAAGATGTAAAATGACTATTCCGTTCATTTTTGTTTCTGAAGATGTAAAATGACCTTTCCGTTCATTTTTGTTTCTGAAGATGTAAAATGACCTTTCCGTTCATTTTTGTTTCCGAAGATGTAAAATGACCATTCTGTTCATTTTTGTTTCTGAAGATGTAAAATGACCATTCCGTTCATTTTTGTTTCTGAAGATGTAAAATGACTATTCTGTTCATTTTTGTTTCTGAAGATGTAAAATGACTATTCCGTTCATTTTTGTTTCTGAAGATGTAAAATGACCTTTCCGTTCATTTTTGTTTCTGAAGATGTAAAATGACTATTCTGTTCATTTTTGTTTCTGAAGATGTAAAATGACCATTCTGTTCATTTTTGTTTCTGAAGATGTAAAATGACCTTTCCGTTCATTTTTTTTTCTGAAGATGTAAAATGACTATTCCGTTCATTTTTGTTTCTGAAGATGTAAAATGACCATTCCGTTCATTTTTGTTTCTGAAGATGTAAAACGACCATTCTGTTCATTTTTGTTTCTGAAGATGTAAAATGACCTTTCCGTTCATTTTTGTTTCTGAAGATGTAAAATGACTATTCCGTTCATTTTTGTTTCTGAAGATGTAAAATGACTATTCCGTTCATTTTTGTTTCCAAAGATGTAAAATGACCATTCTGTTCATTTTTGTTTCTGAAGATGTAAAATGACCATTCCGTTCATTTTTGTTTCTGAAGATGTAAAATGACTATTCTGTTCATTTTTGTTTCCGAAGATGTAAAATGACTATTCCGTTCATTTTTGTTTCCGAAGATGTAAAATGACCATTCTGTTCATTTTTGTTTCCGAAGATGTAAAATGACCATTCTGTTCATTTTTGTTTCTGAAGATGTAAAATGACCATTCCGTTCACTTTTGTTTCTGAAGATGTAAAATGACTATTCTGTTCATTTGTTTCTGAATAATGCCTGTTGAAAATAACTCCGTTCATTTTTCAATTCTGAAAAATGTCCGTTAAAGAGAAATAACAGGATTATGCCTTTCATATCTCTGGTGGTTATTTGACACAAAGCCACAGTTAGACTCCTACGAATTAATTTCGGGACGAAATTTCCTAAAGTAGGGGAGACTGTAACACCCGTGTCACTCCAACCATCAGACAAATGCCAAACCAATGAAATATAGTATTTCATACTTGGGATTTGTAAAAATATGTGTATCGTTTACACATATCAATTCATGTTCGATCTCAAGCTTTAAATCGCTTTCTGGAGGGTTATACGCGCTCTGATGTGTAGATATAACCAGTTTAATCCAACGAACACTCCGGAATAGTGAAATAGGCTTAACATACCTTAAATAACCTTTACATAACTTAGATATAAGTTTTGGAAGGTTTGGTGTGGTGAAATCAAAGTTTAATCGCTTACAGGGACTAAAGTTGACAAACTGCGAAAGTATGCCAATTTGAACTGTAACAGACCTTCTGGAGCATGACCATAAGTTAAACATACCACAAATATCCTTTACATAGCTTAGAAATAGGCTTTGAGGTGTTCGGTATGCTAAAATAAACTTTTGTGTCATTCAGGGACTAAAAGTGTCAAAAAGTGCACAAGTTTGCATTTTTACGCATAACTTACGTTCTGAATACATCCGGACATCCAAAAATTTATATAAGCATGACTATATTATATTTGAGTGTTCGCTTTAAGAAAAATCCATTCGTTTCGTCATTTGGTTCGTTTTTCGCGCTTATGCGCATTCCGTCGTAATTAAGCGAACATCGCGTTCGTACGGCCAAACGAACCGACATCCGAGATATTTTTGAACACATTTTAAGTTCCCTATACTTTAACTTCATTTTAGAGCTTTGAAATGGGGTTAACGGGCCTTAAACGTGTCGAAAATGGCCTAAATACAGTTCAGGGACCAAAAGTGTAATTCTGCCGAAATAGTGCCTAGCGGTGCGCTACACTTTAAGCGTAGCGGTGCGCTAGGGGTCTGCTGACCAGATTCAGAGTTCCTAAACAGCAGGCTGCAGCTGTTACAACCTCAACCACATGTTCTAAAATGCTTAGTCAGCTGATAAGATCATATTTTAGTCACCATAAGGTTCCAACACATGTACGGCCTTGATCGTTTCCCCTTTTCCAAGAAACGATCTCAACGGTGGACCGAATACTATAAATACCCCAACACCCCAATGCAAAACTTACAAGAATTCTGATTTTTGAGAGCTCTAAGTTGAAACCATTGTTTCATACCTGAGTTCTTGAAGTCGGGATTAGCATTCGGGGACCCTGGGTTAGTATTTTTTCGTTCTTTTCCTTATTTTACTGCTTTTCGAGTCAGAAAGTCAAACTTTGTTTGACTTTCAGCGTTGACCAGTAATGGTCAATGCGAAGTTCGTTTGAACTTCGCAACGTGAGTGTAATCACGTTGGTCATAGTCCCTTGGGACTATGCCCACTGATTACCACGTTGTCTAGAGTCGTAGGGTAGGCGATCTAATAAATCGCCTATACCTTCGAACTCGACCCATTTGGTCGATCATTAGGATCCGACCAAACACATTAGGTGACCATAGTAGGTAGGGAATAACCTTCCGAGGTTATACCCTATGGTCACATCGTTTAAGTAGTTGTATGATAGGTAGTTTATATGCCTTAGGTAAATTACCAGAATACCCTTTTCATGTATAATTGGTAATTAATCATATGTAACCTAAACTTTTGTCACATAACTGATTATGTAACATGTTTAGGCATATAACACTTGTCATAGGACTAGTTAGGCGGTCCGAACGCGTTTCACGCGAACGACACGTTAAAGTAGCATAAGCTTCCTAAACGGGTCGTAATGGGTCGTAGACACTTGGGTTAAGTTTCATTTAGTATGAAGGCTTTGTTAAACCATATCATATGAGTTCCTACACTCATTTGGTTTACAAACCCTAATGCTACCCAATCTTCCGATTTAGGTCCGGTTAATTAACATAGTTACCTATATTAGGTGCCGTTTGATTTCCGTGATCTCTAGCTTTGTTTGGTTGTTACTCAAGGACTACTGAGCAATCTCAAGTGAGTACATAGACCCCTCTTTTACTGTTTTCCAAACTGTTTTGGGGTGGAACACATGTGCCTACTTGTTACTTTCATGCTTTCCTGTTTTCAAATCATATACTTCCTATATTCATTAGTACATTATAGTACATGATTTCATTACATTTCATACTAGGTGTGCCATTGTGTGCATTACTTAGTACATTGTTTTACATTACATCACATGCTACGTATGTCTATTGTTGCATACTTAGTACAGGTCGCATGCTACGTATGTATGTTGTTGCATACTTAGTACAGATATTTCAGTTCACATGCTATGTATGTTTGTTGTAGCATACTTAGTACATTTCTTATTCATCATATACTTACATTTTGGACGCATATTACATGATTTACATTGATCATGCATTTACTACATAAAACATAACTTTGATTTAAACCAAGTTTTACTTCAATACTTTGTTTTGTGCATATGGTTTAGTTGAGACCTTTCACTTGCCATACATGACATATTTGACATAGACATTTAACATGGATATTTGACATAGACAATTTGACATGATTTACATCTTGACATGAACATTTTACATTGTTTGGTTTGGTTTGATTAAGTGATTAAGTAACGATGCGTGTGTAATATGATACAAGCATGGTGGATATGCCGCTGGTACTTCCTATATATAAGTGTTTGTATGGTATTACATGTCGTAACGTTATTTGAATCATTTCAGTTTGAGACATAAAACATTTTATACAAATAACATATTTTTCACAAGACATTGATTTACAAACAACTTATCTAATACAAACTCATTTTACATGGTTATTCATTTAACCATACATTATACATTATTTATACATATCATCTGGTCTTATCGATTTTCAAATGATTTACAAAACAAAGCAAATAACAAGGTTCATGACTAAACATTTTCTCAAACATAAGTCATGAAACCTATTTTCACAAAACCTATGTATCTCACCGGCATTTTTATGCTGACGTACCATATTTTCACATGTGTTTTTCAGGAACTGTTGCGTAAGATGATCAAGATACACATAGGCAGACTTGGGCTTTAGTGACAATAAAAGATGCAAGACTAGTTAATTTTGTTGTATTTATTTATTTGTTAAGACATTGTAACACTTTTAATCAATAAAACGAAACTTCAATTGCCATGGATTTGAAACATTAATTCTGTTACAACACTCCCCGATGTTTCCGCCACGTTTTGTATGTTCCACGTGGTCGGGGTGTGACAAGTCACTTGGATAATTATAGATTATATAGATAATATATGATTAGTATATAGAGATTACAAGGTCCTATAGGTCAAGCATGAGGTAGGAGATTAAAGTCTCCATTTAGGTACCTCTTTGTGTCATATAATTCATACATGAGGTAGGAAGAATCAAGTCTTCCATTTAGGTACCTCAATTGTTCACCACTACACTTGTTGTTAGAAACAATAAGAAGGGTCATGAACTTACAAGTAAATAGAGAAACAAGAACAACTAATCTATGGAAAACATCAAGTGAGTGAATTCTTATGAAAGATAGCCCAAGCTAGTCTAACAATCACACATACATCAAGCTTCAAGCTTGAACACTTCTTGTGGGTAAAACCCTTTCTAAAAAGAAGGTTTGTGAGGTTTTAACCTCTGATTTAACTTGTCTCAGCCTTGTTTTTAAGCCCAACTAACCATTCAATTGATTATGAGCATTAGGACATAGGTTTGAGATGAGATAACTCAGGTTTGGTTAAGTTTAATAAAGTTTACAAGAAAACAGAAACGAGCAATCCACTTTGGGGCCTTTTTGGTGACATTCCAGAGCTTGTGTTTCCATGGAAAACCTCTGGAAATGTTCCTAAGATTGTTCCAAGCAAGTGGGAAAAAGAATCAAGTGAAAAGGTTAAGAAATGAGAGAGTTATGCATACTTTTGTAACTTGGTATGATTCTGCTCGAACTACAGATTATCAACTGATTAGAGGAAGATTTGGGAGTGTTGTGGAAGGTTTGCAAAGTGTGAAATGCT
Source organism: Helianthus tuberosus (assembly GCA_030545235.1). Lineage (NCBI taxonomy): Eukaryota > Viridiplantae > Streptophyta > Magnoliopsida > Asterales > Asteraceae > Helianthus > Helianthus tuberosus. The sequence goes on from JARYGA010022969.1 coordinate 17,417, forward strand.
TGGAACGCACTTGGGTTTTATAGGGGAAGATTAGGGTTGGGTTTGGTGAGGTATTTAATGCTAAAACAAGTTTAAAAATCAAATAAAACAACAAAACCCGCTCAAAATCGAGTCAGTTCACAAATCTGCGAACTGCTCTGCTCTCGCAGGCCGCGAAGCACGAGCCCAAGTTGTTCGCGGGCCGCTACTCTCCCTTAAATTGGTCATATTTGATTTTTGACATTTTATACCCCTCTACTTTCATATATTGATGTTTTTAGGGTATTTTAGGGTGTTTAAGGCACAAATATCATAGTTAAGGGTATGTTATGCAAATGAAGCATAAACTAAACATAAAAACAAGTATGATTATGTTTATTTGTCGAGAATTAGCCTCAAGTTCGCGTAATTTAGCGTATAGTTCAATAGTTTGCAAGTTTGACGTTTATAGCACAAAATATAAATAAAGTGTCACACGAATAATGTTTTTGAACGTATTAGCACGTATAAGACGTATATAACATAAATGTAACGAAAATGTGAATTTCATTATGATTCAAGTCTCGGATTTTACATCGATTGCAACGAACGAACGATTACAAGAATACAAAGTTACAAAAAATAGAATTACAAACGAGGGTTTCGAAATATAGAAAGTACGAAATAGCAGGGGGTTACATTTAGAGCTGGTATTCCTAATTAAATACACAATGCACACGTATTAGTGTATTAACTCAATTCAACTTTAACGATAATCACGAGATCAAAACCCACAACGAATGATAAAGTATTGTCGGGTATGGCAGCACTTAAAGATCCATTGGATTGGTTTCAATCAATCGGATATAGTACCATGTCAGCGATTAGAGTTATTACCCTGATATCAGAGCATCGTTTCGGGGATGTAGGGGTTTGGTTGTAAGAAACGGAGCTATAAGGAGTAGAAAGTCGTTCTGAACAAGCGAACTGAGCAAACTGGAGAAGTCCCACACTAAAATGAAAGTATAAATATATGAAATGGGGATATAAAATATGAAATATATGAACCAGATGTATAAAATCTAGAAATATATGAAAATATGAATGATTCGGTTTGGTTCAGCTAATTTTCGTTAAACGAGAGTACAAAAAAAGATACCGGTTTTTGGTTAATTCGGTTTTCAGTTTTCATTTAATTCAGTTTTTAGTTGATTTCGGTTTGGTTTCGTCTGTTTTCGGTTTGGTTTAGGTTAACGATTTAGTTATTACTCACCGATAACCGGTTTTGGTTAATAACCGATAGGTGCGCGCGCGATGCGGCGGGAAACACGGGCATTGCCACAATGTGCATTGTTCGGTTGGTTAGATTATTATCATCAACCGAAATTGAGATCATCGATTAGTCTATCATATTAACCAATCTGTTTTCAGTTAATCATTTTGATTTATTAAGTTAGATTGACGGTTTTTTGTTTGATTCATTTAATTTTGGTTAATAGCCAAAACCAAACTTGGGTTAAAACTTTTGATTAAAAATACATGAACTTTATGTATAAATACATGAAATGGATGTATAGTATAGATACATAAAATGGGGGGTATAAATATGAAATACATGAACTGAAGATATAAAAGCTAGAAATATATGAAAATATGAATGATTTGATTCAATTAATTTTGGTTAAATGAGGATACAAAAAAGTCGATAACTGTTTTTGGTTAATTCGGGTTTCGGTTACTCAGTTTTCAGTTAGCTCCGTTTTTGATTGATTTCGGTTAACGATTCAGTTATTACTCACCCTTAGACACTGTTAATCACGTAACATATCAATTTTTTTAGTTAAAAAACTATAGCAATACTATACTCAAATTAAAGAGAATAAAATACTCGTTTATATGGTGTAATTTAAAAAAAATATTAACGTAACAAAAATTTATAACCGTTTAAAATCATGGGGGAGAGTTTGTTTTTATAAGATGATAAAGTGTAACTACTTACTAATTATATATAATTTTGTTAAAGATGAGGGTTTAATCACTTGTCATTGCGTAACTATTAAACATTATAGGATAATGACCAAGTACGTTGGTCTTTAATCACTTGTACATTAAGGCATCATCTAGTTGTACCTTTTAATCCACATGTTAGTACTGAACAAGACAACTATCAAAACGTTAACAAAAATGAGTAGGTCGTCACGGTACTTTGGGATTTTTTTAAACATTATAGTTTATAAGATATAACCGAATATGTAAAAGAATAGCGTAACTAATTACCCATAATTATGCTAAAACTTAGGGTTTTAAACGTGATAAGATGAGGGGCTAAAATATTATTATTGTTTAAAAAACCAATTTACACTTATTTTAGGTGTATATTTATAAATTTAGAGTGAAAAAGTTCTTATTTTTTGAGTATTTTAAAATTCCCCTCTCTCATGCATTATAATATAGTATAGATGTATCGCCTGATGGTTGCTTCTACTTATACGATTTTTTTTCGTAGGCAGACCTATATGTGTATATATATATCAATCAATTTGACTGTTAATTACAAGTAATTAGAGTTTGATTATAATTAAATATACAACAATACTTTGTTTAAGAGAGACTTACTTAAAAAAATAGAAAGAGTATGCTTTTTCAATCCATCCCATAACTAATAAAACTAGATTCTTGCGAACCATCTAACTGGCTTCATCTTTAAGGATGCTGCATGGAGGGACAAGAAAGATCGATTTTCCATTACTTTCTGTCTAAAATACTCTACATAGTAATAAGATGTTTGTGATGTTGGAACTTGGAAGGGGTATGGACCATTGAGATAATAATATATCCTTTAAAGTTTGCCTACTTCATTATTATTCATTTAAACTCATATCTTGACTTTTGGAGTTCTATAAGCCACCCAATATCATATTGATTCTATTGTCTATTGCAACCATTACTTCCTAATATTTCTATAAACTAAAAATCCAAACCCTAATATACAGTTATTCTAAAATTTTAATGTCTTACATATATAAACTACCATTCATTGATGTTTTAGAAAAAAAATCATTAAACCCATCCAAAAAAATCAACTAAGCATATAAACTAACGAAATTATGTTACGATAACACCATGACACTTGCCTATTTTATGGAGTCGACGAACATAAGCTAGGACATTATAATTTATGAAGCAATTGTCTTATAAAACTTATATTTGTTTTCACGGCACGGCAAAGGTTGGAGTTGTTTCATGACCACTTTATTACTTATATTAGCAACATATACAGAAAAACATACAACCAAATAAAAATAAATTCCAAGCTATTAAAAACCCACCATTTGGTGAGGGGGTAAACAACTAAACATAATTTGTTTCACATGTGAACAAGGATAGCGTGTTATGTAAAGTAGGCAAAAGGGAAGTTATATAGATAATAGAAAGCCACAACCTTTTGCATCTTTTTAGTAAAAAAGCTTTGAGCTTCAAAGTCTTGTATTTGGTTTTTTCTCTGACATGTATATGAATAGAAGCCACAACCCACAAAAAAGATGTATTCTTGTAATTTTAGTTAGTGGTTAGTGGGGTCGTCAATATATTTTAGGCGGGTCAAGATAATATTTTAGTGGGTCTATCATATAATTTCATTAGCTATTCCTAGTATTAATGAAAATTACAAGTGGGGTAAATTGGCCCTTTTAGGAGTAACGTATCCATCACACACACCATAGATCTAGTAACACATAGATGTAAAGATGTGTGCACCCGACTATCGGGTAGAGAAATCTTAGACCATTCGTAATGGTTAATGTCATCATAAAGGAGTATTTTTTTCCACATCAGCATCATAACGCCTATGTAATTGTTAAAGCCTTTTAATGCTCTTTCTTTCATTACTTTCCATGTTTTTCCTCTTCATTGGGATTTATCAAACCTTTTCATGCATCTATAATGCTAATTACACATGACCTTAATGATCTTTAAGTACTTGTTTGCCGTTATGTAATATATGATATTTGTTCCTAATGTAAAATATAGGAAGAGCAACCCTAATTCGTCAAATGTACTCGAAAAGTCATACAGTATAAAAGTGAATTTTTTTTTTTGAGTTTACACCGAGCATATACTTGCAAGATGAAAGAGATTGATAGGGCGTTTCAAACAACTAGAGAGAGAGGGGATGCAAAATAATGATAGTGGTTGCGACGGAGATCAAGTTGGCGAGGTTGGGAGAGAAAAATGATGATTTTGTATTTGATTTTTCTTAAAGATAAGAAATAGTTATAAGATGTCAATCATTAGACATGTCATGATGTAAATATGTAATGTCGTAATGTCAACGTGATGATCTAGCTGAGTTAGAAGTGAATGTACATGATAATTTAGATTTTAATTATTTTATTTAACTAACTTGAAAGAAAAAATATAATTCACTTACTTATAACTATGACCATTATCGCTTGTTATATATATGAAAAGGAGAATTGTAATCGGTCATTAAAGATTCAAATTTTATATTTAAATTATCTATTCTTGTATTTCAAAGTAATTTTAATTTGAACTAGGTTTTATTGATGTCGTGCGTTGCGGCTAAACAGAGCAAATGATAATGTTAAACAAACATTATTTGAAAATATAACATATTCTTTCAAAAGCCAAACCAGCAGAATCGTTTTATTTTATCATCGTATGGTAAAAAACAATACAAAAAAATTCTCTATTCTGAATACAACTTCATTTTTAACAATACTTATATCGGAATTCCAAGAGAAAAATATGCATACATAAGTGTTTTTTTTTTTAAATTGGCGTACGAAAGTTATTAAACAAATATTAAATTAATTGATTAAGACAATATCTTTTGAAAAACAGAAAAAAGAATTATGAAAAATAAAAAGTAAATGATAAAAGACAATATCGTTAGAAAACAAAAATCCTTAGAAAAAAAAGAAAATCTGTTAAAAGTAAATATAATAATAAATTAGTATAATATTAAAATAATAAAATATTAAAAAAATTATATATTATTATAAATTTGAAATATATATATATATATATATATATGTGTATATGTATATATATGGGAAAGATAAATCGAAAATCCATGTGAGTTAAGAAAACCCAAATAAACCCTATGTAACATGTTTAATTTTTTCTAAAAAAAACAGGGAATGTAATATAAATGTACACGAACATTTTTATGAAAAAAAAAATGAAAAAAACGGCTACTAGTTTTTTTTTAAAATGTTGAAAATTTGTATGTTACATTTTTTTTGGACATATATATTATGTAACTTGAAATCTGTAACATTTAAAAAAAAACTACTCGGTGTTTTTTTGTGTTTATTTTTAAAAAATGTTCAAATATATGTATATTACGTTTCCTATTTTTTAGAAAATAATAAAAATGTTACATGGGTTTTTTACAAAGGTTTCTTGAGTTTACACAACTTAAATGGGTTTTCTGTATAGCCTTCCCATATATATATATACATATATATATATATATATATACATATATATATATATAAGATTAGGTTCAAGTGTGAACACTAGTGTAGCTTGCGAACCGAGTGAACTAATCCTTGCCATACACGTATGTAGATCAATGGCCAGGATTTGATGTTGAAATACACTAGTGTATTTTACTATTTGATGTTGAGATCCAGGCCATACATGTGTGTAGATCAATGGCCAGGATTTGTGTTGGGATTGAACCCTACCAGAGGAACAGTTGATTAAAGACAAAACCGGATCAGAGCAGTGGATCCAAAATAAGCAGATGTTGTGTTTACATGCTCTCCCCTTGAAAGTGGTTTCAACATCTGATGATCTCCATCCACTGATACTTTACATCAACTGCTGACTTATAACCGCTGATCATGTTAAAGACTGATGAAGTATAAAGCCCTGTTGGATCAATCTACTGCTATGGGTCAAGCACTGCTGAAGTTATCAAGTACTGCTGGAGTCACAACAGTGGAAAGATAAAACAGTTGTTTAGTCTTCCTTATGTAATGTATTGTAATCAGTAGTTAGCATAGAAGTGTTTGTATGAGATCAGTTGTTTGAGTTTGTTAGGAGGTTAGATGTCACTTTCATGGTGACGTCAGCAAAGATACCACAGTGGTTTGTCCGTGCCTATAAATAGAACAGTACCCTGTACTGTTCTATTAGCTCTTTTCATCACTTTTCTTCCTGTACGAACAAACACTGTGAGCTCAGGCTGAGGGGGAGTTTGTGACATGCATGCATATTGTAATTGAATCTTGTAATAAATTCAAGCATTCGGTTCAATGTCAAACTTGTATGTTGAAAGCATTTCTCCTGTTTGATTGTGTGCAAAGTTTAATTCCATTTTAATTCCGCTGCATTACTTGTTCATTTTCCATCTTAAATCAAACGTAAAACACAATCAATCCAAACTCAGATCCTAACAATTGGTATCAGAGCTCGGACAGTCAAATTTGATCTAACAATCATTTTGACATAAATAGTTCAGCTCACAATCGTTGATACTGATAGTTGTTTGTTTTGTTGAAAAAACAGAATAAGGTTTAATCACGTTTAAAGTTGATTAATCAGTGCCTGTAAAACAACCAGGATGAGGTCACAATCACAAGATGATAAGAATAACATCAGTTCACTTTTCAAACCACCCATGCTGAAACGACATGAGTACAACATTTGGGAGAGGAGGATGGGTCATATCCTTGCTCAACAGAATACTGGATGTTGGAGATCGGTTGTATTTGGACCCCATGTTCCAATGGTGCCAAGTGCTGAGGATCCAAAGATATTCGAACCTAAAAAATATGAAAACTATACTGAAACTGATTTTCAAAAGTTCGAACTGGATGCCAAAGCATTTAGCATCATTGCATCTGCATTACCCAATGTAATTTATGCTGGGCTGTTACACTGTAACAGTGCCAAGGAATTATGGGATGCACTTAAGGAACAATTTGGGGGAACTGAAGAAGTAATTGAAAACAATAGGGAAATTCTAAATCAGCAGTATGAAACCTTTTGTCACATTAATGGTGAATCATTGACTCAACAGTTTGAGCGTTTTAGTTGTCTCATTAGTGAACTAAGACTTGTTTAAGGTTGAATTTCCTAAATCTACACAAAATACTACAAAAAAGATCGCAATCGGAGACTGAAAAATCAGTCTCTAAAACTCCTAAATTAGTCCCTAATGGTTATTAGGGACTGATTTTGCCAGTCCCGAGTCAGTCCTAATTGCTTAGTCCTAGATACTTTCATTAGTAACTAAATTTCAGTCCCGATTGTATGACACCAATAGAGACTGATATTCAGTCTCCTATACACATAAAATCAGTCCTCAATATACGTTGTGGTACAACATCATTTCAGTCTCGAATACATTTCGTCGGTGACTGAAAATCAGTCCTTGATACTAGGCCTTTCAGGACTGAAAACCAGTACTTGAACCTTGTCTATTTTGTCCCAAATATATTTACTTAGATTTGGGTTCCATGACAATTCAGTCTCTAATAGACGTTGTAGAGACTGAGAATTAGTCCCTGATAACATGCCATTTCATTCCTTAATATATTTTTTAGGGATTGAAAAATAATCTTAGATGTCATCTTATTTAGTTTCGAATATGTTTTTAGGGACTGAAAATATGTAGCTTTTAAGAACTTTTTCAGTCCTGAATATGTTCTTTTAGAGACAAAGAATCAGTCCCTAATAATATGTTCTTTTAGAAACTGAGAATTAGTCTCTGATAACATATTCAATTTATCTTTTAGGACTAAAATAATAATCTTAGATGTCATTATTTAGTCGCGAATATGTTGTTTAGAGACTGAAATTTTGTATCTTTTAAGAACTCTTTCAATCCCGAATATGTTTTTTAGAGACTGATAATCAATCCCTAATATGTTAATTTCGTAACTAAAAAATAGTCGCCGATGCTATGACTGTTTCTAGTTATGAGTTTTTTGAAGACTAAAAAATAGTCTTTGATACTACATTTGATAGTCGATAGTATGCATGCACATTTGGTAATATATTTACTTTTTAGGACTAATAAGAGTCTTAAATACAATGACATTCTCAACAAATTTAATCCATAACATTATAGCATGTTAATTCTAAACTTTAATAAAGTTAACAATCAAACATATAAGTAAAAATACTTAGTAGATCAATCTTAAACTTCAAAACAGTAATCAAACAAACACCAACAAAGTAAGTTAAACTAAGTCACATCCTAGATCAAACTATCATTAACGTTGAGTTTCCCATCCAAATCATTTGCTCGACCACTCACATGTGCGGATATTGAACTCTCAAAATCCGGAAACTTTGAGCTCATGAACATCAACATTTTTTCCGAGTTCTCATTGCTTTGTTTCAATTTCTCTTCTAGTAAAGCCACTTAATTTCGAAGTGCTTCCGTCTCGCTTGAAGATGGTTGAGACGATCCAGCTTCCGATGTCATCCAAAAATCTTTTTTTTTTTTCTAAAAACCGGTCCAACGCCTACCTTCCTTGCAGATTTTGTTGTTTTTTTCTTGGCACATACACTTTCAATTGCCTCCTTTTCGAGCTCGTGATCCATGGTAGTAGTTATCGTTGTCCCATTAGAAATTAACTTCGCCACCGCCTCCTTTTTATGTTGAATAATATTCGCCTAACAAAGAGAGTGTAACAATATCATCAATAATTAGTAAACGATTAAACAAATCACTTAACTTTCAAACAAATAATATGACTTTTATAAATTAAAATCTTTGATAACTATATGGCTAAGCCTCTAAAAAAATAAAATTGATGAGACTGTAACAATATCATCAGGTTTGAAAGTCACAAACATCTCACCAAAAGTCAGGATTATCTATTAGAACTAAGAATGCTAAAAAATCAAAAAAATGTAACCTGAGTGTGGCTAAGTTGTTGTCTTGGTCTGATGATGATTATGGATCGCAATACGCAAAGAAAATGAAACGTGGATATCCTTACGTATTGCCGCTCAAAATTCAGCCTATGTATCTCTAAACCTAACTTGCATCTATCAGAAATCTAGTTCTAAAAGTATGGGTTGTTTCAAAGAGAGTAATAACTTACATATTCAGTTTCTGCCTCATCATTTTGCCATCCTTTTTTATCATTATAATGCAACTTGTAATAGACTTCAAAGGGGCTAGGCTGCGTTTGAGTCTCGCGATTTGTCTGTGACAACGAAAAGCAATAATATAACATTGGGCTTGATAAATGTGTTTAGAAAACATTGATGTTGGAACTAACAAATAATGGTTAATAATCTAGATATGATCATAAATGGTCCATAAATGAAAAGAGAGTACTAAACTAATTCACTAAATCAAATAAAACCCTTTAAGTTTAAACAATAAATCTTCAAAACTTACCATGCGGTATACGTGATTGGCTATTGACCGAGAGCCTCCTCTACTTGTAACAACTTGTTTTCCATGATTACATTCCATTTGATCACTGTATCTCTATAAAGTTAAGAAGAATGGGCCAGTGAGTTATATGCAATCAAACCACTATGATCCAATAGCATTTACATCAATATGTTGGACCTTATATGTATGTAAACTACTTTGTGTATGTATGTATATATGATGTTAACATAAAGTTTGCATAAATTTGTTTCAAGCATTCAACAAACTTACCCGAGTTGATTCTAACTCCCAATAATCGCATAAATGGTTCCAATCTTCCGGACTCCGACAATTGGATTTCATCATTTATCTAGCCAACCGAGGATTGGTTTTTCCTCCATTATTCTTCCAGTGGGAACTCAACCCACCTCTGGTACGTTTCCATTGTTGATGTAGTCGATAATCCACATATACCATGAAAACTCTATCTGTTCGTAACAAATTGAATTTTCCCTGCATTGAATTTATATGTTAACAATGCAAATTAAAATGTGAGTACTCTTCAATAATTAAAAAAAAGTATATCCAACTTACTTGTAACTTTTCATACATCAGATTTTTTATATCAGCAGGTACGGACTCCCATTTGTGAAAGTTCATTGGACATACACTACGTATTACAATCACGCACTCATTTGCAAACTGAGTAGCTGTACGCCCAACAAATCCTTTCGTACCGCCAGCCATTGTTAAAGAAATTTTGGAACCCTCAGGCAAATTCTCAAAGTCTTTTGTAGCGCTAAGATTGAGATTTGGACCACACCTTTTTGGTGGATCAACCTGGGGTTGATTTGAATCTGTACATTGTTTACAATTAGGGGAGCTCAAAGACTATTTCAATATAAACAAACAAACATAATAATTTTACTTTAAATAATTCTTGTTCATCTTTTTTATTAGCCCATCTGATCGAGTCAAAAATTAAGATCAGCCTAGTTTAACCTGTTAAATTGGAAAAGGTTATCTCAATAAACCCAATCCGACCCATTCCATGAGAAAGAGCCACCCATATCAACCCAAAGTTTGAAAACTGCTCATTCCAACCCAGATTTGGAACAACGGGTCAAGATTTCCAGGGGTAGTTATAAGTAAAACACGAGTATGTTATAAAATTTAAATAATCAAATGTCTATGATATTTACCAGTAGTTGTAGTGGCGTTACGCTTACGTCTACGGGTCGAGCGCGGTACCATAGCAGATGCACTTCCAATGGCCACCGACTGATTTGTAGGTCCTCTAGAATCTTCTTCAAGCCTCGTTCTTGTAAGGACCATCATCACCAAAAACATAAACTTCCACATTGTGCTACAAGAAATTAATAGTTAGTTACTAAAAGATATATGCATACCAATAATTTCCGAATGGGTTTAGATGGGTTGAATATGCTGGAAGAAAATAAAAGGAAGGGTCAAAATAGGCACAAGTGAATAAGCTGAGAAAGAAGATAAAGAACTACCGAACAAATCCAATGTCGCAACCCGATACGAGCGTAACACATGCGTAATCGGCACCGGAATGCACTTAACCTGCCCTAAGCTCGCAAAACTGATGCTTAAATGTGCATAGCCCACACTGGTTATGCATCCATCGCTGGCTTAAGTGTATCAAAGCTGGGTTACGCGCCGCATGACGGGTGTTTTCCGGCCTTAGTATGCGTGACCGGCATTTAAAGTTTAAACATGCATAATAGTTTCTTAAACCAACCCGTTCCGTCCCCTGACCCGAACCCATCCCGACCCTAACCAAAATAACCATTTATTGAATCAACGCGTTTTGACCAAAGGCGTTATGACTCGTAACCCAAACCCGCCCGACCTGACCCGTTTGTGACGCCTAGATATGTAAAAAATATCAAAATGCTACTGAGGTGCATGTTTACTTCCTGAGATAATGTTACAAATGTTACAAGCATTAAAAAATGTTTAGTTCCTGTGAAGGCATTCTTGTATACAAATCCCAAATGCTGTGAAGGCTATTTTGTAAAAAAAATTCAAAATGCTACTAAAGTGCAAAGTAAGATAAGAATACGAGCGTTACAAGCGTTAAAAGGTGTTTGGGATAAAACTGGTGTCTATTGTCTTAATAGGTTTACATTCTGGTGTAAGATAAGAATACGAGCATTAAAAGCGTTAATTTTGTAACGCTTTCTTGTTTACAGATCCCAAATGCTGTGAAGGCTATTTTGTAGCACAACACTTTTCATGAATTAGCTTAGTTGTGAATTTTTTTAACCATGTTTTGTCGTGTAGAAAAAATCACCTTTGTTTGAGAGTAGCAACTATCAACTCTTAGTCATGTGAATTGAATCCATTTCCTGAATGTAAACTTATTAAGACAATAGACACCAAGAGTGAAGCATACGTGTCTACAACTAAGCAACTATATCACAACCCAGCTAAAATGAAAACAATGTGATCGTTCAGAAAAACGGTGAGAGAAAAGGTTAACGATAGCAAGCCTATGATCCCTAACGTGTGAAGAGGAACGGGTTCTGTGTGAACCGAACATGTTTTCTTTTAAATAGCAATAGCAGCAACATTGATTTGGTCCCCCTACCCTACCTGGACGTGGCCAAAAAACCGGTTTATACAAGAATCGGTTTCAACCCAGTATACAAAAAGTGCACAAAAGGTGAGTGAGACTCACAGAAAAGCAGCTTGAGGCTCAGTCAGGAGGTGCACCTCCTGTACATGGGGAGTTTTTGTGCATCAGGGTGTTGTACATTTAGGTTATTTATATATTAGATCTTATCTAAAGTTTATTTATAGCTAAATTTTGGGTGCTTTTGCGCCTCAGCATGGGGACCTATTGTCCTGGTGCGCCTCACACTTTCTAAAACCAAGATTATGTTTAGGTTAGCTGTTGTGTTTTTTTAACAAGCACGATCTTAGTAGTCAGCATATAGATATGTTAACTCTTAATAGTGTCGGTTTCGGTTTCGGTTCGGTATTCGGTTTTTTTCTGTCCGACCCGATATATGCTCACCCCTAATGGAGCCAACCTTTTTATCTTTCCATACATGAAGATTTTGCACACATCAATACATCAGAAATTCTTATCAACAACTAGTAGTTAACTATATTAATTAGTAGAAATCAAACATTAGATTGTATGCAGTCTTTAAAAAATACACCTATACTCATATAACTTTAAATACTACCAATGTAATAAGCAAAAACAGACGACAGGGTAAACACCTCATAAAGCAAGCTATGCACAACATAAATCTCTCTAAATCGAGCCTGCAAATGTTCTTATCTAACAAACCTAATTAAACAAGATACCAGTTACACAAATTATTAACACTTGTAGGAGCAGGTCATGACTACAAATAGAATGACAATACCCATTTTATCAGCCAAACACACCAGACAACGAGTGCTTGAAACCATTACATGAATCTAGCCTGCTGATTTTTAGATGGGTAAGGTCTGCAGTGAGGGACTGATGGTGAAGGAACAACGCTAGCCGGGAGGAAAATATATGCAAGATCAAAGAAAAAGCGGTTGATGCAAAAAATCAAATTCGGGTTTGTGACTATTTCTTTTTTATCATTGACTTTTATTGTCAAACTTGGTATATCTAAATTTTAAAACCCATAAGGATTTATTCAAAAAGTTGATGAATTTTGAAGCTCAGTCATTTCAGCATAAGAAATCAAACTTTACTCATAAGAAAATATGAACATTGACTTGTTAGGTCAAACATACTTATTTTAACTTCAAAAACCGTGTGCGTTTTCAAGGTAAACCCATACCAAGCCTTTCCATGTGTGGATTATGTTTAATGCCTGTAGTAATTATGGAAAACACTTATGACTGTTGTAGTTTAATACTTTAATGTGTCTATGTTGACCATAAAAGTCAAATTATACCATATGGTATATTAGAAGTATTCGGTCATATCTACTTAGTGTAATATCATTGCAGTTGTGGAAGATACAAAGTGGCTCAGTTTTAGTTGGTGCAGCCCCTAAGCATCTGTTTGGGCTCCGCATTAAGAACTTATTGGTTCCTGGCATTAGTAGCATGTTAGTCATCAGTGGTCTTACTACCAATTCGTTGTTTCGCTAATTAAGAGTGAGGATATCCTACACGATGGGCTGACCATACTATCATCAAAGCTAAATAATGAAAATGATGCATGAATCTGAACTCAAATTCACTCAATGCTATGTTTCATCATTTTTTCCCCTACAAGTGCATTCTTCATTATTTTTTATTTTTATTTTTACAGAAAAAAAAAACAATTTTATCTTAGTTATATAAGAATGCTATGTTTCATCTTTTTTTAGCTGGACCTCTTTCTACTAAAACCAGTTACCTGACTGGTGGTTCTCAAGCCTTCATCAGTTTCTTGTCCTCTTCTCCTAAACTTCTACACTAAAATGGTGTTTGGCAAAAATAATTCTCAAGCAGATGGTGAAACACACATAAGTGAAACACAAAATTATGTTGATATAGAAGATAAGGTTGACAAAGTAATCCAAATTCAACATCAACAACGAGTGAAAGTCAAGCAAGTGGAAGTCAGGGAAACAAACAATCATGTTAATACTAAAAATCATCATAAGGGGCAAACAATTAGTCAACTTCTAAAGGAATATATCCATCAATATACGAATAGGTATTCAAATTAGAGCTAAATGAAGACACAAATTAGGAACCAGCAAATTAATCCAAACTGAACTAGGGCTTATAAAATCTCAGACGAGTGTGTGTGTAGTACTGCTTAATTGCTTGAAAAGTAGTTCAATTAATACCTTAATCTTCAAATACAGGCTGATTGAATGAGTGAATCCACCGAATCTCACACAGAAACAGATGGGGGTCGTAGTAGAGTGTTCGTGAAGGAGTAGTTGAGGGATAATGGGATCTTGAATCATCGAACGTGTATGTAGAACGAACGTGTATGCAGAACATCCGATTTCCATGGATCAGTTTGGGCGGGGAGTTGCAGATTTATTAAGTTTTTTCCAAATTTTTAGTTCCCCTGGTATTTATCACAATTCTCTATTCTCTAATGACTAATAAATGTAACGAAATTAATATATATTAGATATTAAATTACATTTGAATGACAAAACTTAAATTGAAAATAATTAGCAAAAAGCCATGCCTAAATGAAATGGACGGTTTTCGAGGAAATGGACGATGGATACGTGTTGTAGTGCTGTTGATGAGCCGAGTCGAGCCGAGCTAGGGTAAGCTCGGGCTCGGCTCGATTATAAACTGAGCTGGCTTCGCTCGGCTCGGATTTAAAACCGAGCTGAAAATCTAAGCTTGGGCTCGGCTTGGTTTTAAACCGAGCTGGCTCGGCTTGGTTTGGTTTGGCTCGATTTAAAAAAATGATATATAGCTCTCAAAATTCAGTAGCCTAAAATATTATTCAATACTTCAAAAAAACATATTATAAATAAGTTTATCCTAATACATTACAAACCAAAATCATGTTCAACAACGAAAAATGAGTTTTAAATTTCAATGAAATACAATATTAGTTCATTAGCAAGTTAATTAAGATTCAAATATGCCATGGATATCAAATTACAAGCTTAAATACATAAAAATAATAACAAGTTTTTTGTAATATATTATAATGTATATAAATATAAATATATTATAAAGAAAATAATCCGAACTAAGCCGAGCTGAGCTACCAAGCAAGCCAAACCGAGCTAGCTCGAATCACTTTCAAACCGGGCCATATTGAGCTAGCTTTTTCCGAGCTAAATCCAAGCGAGCGCTCGGCTCGGTTTGGTTTGGCTCGATTTAAAAAAAATGATATATAGCTCTCAAAATTCAGTAGCCTAAAATATTATTAAATACTTCAAAAAAACATATTATAAATAAGTTTATCCTAATACATTACAAACCAAAATCATGTTCAAAAACGAAAAATGAGTTTTAAATTTCAATGAAATACAATATTAGTTCATTAGCAAGTTAATTAAGATTCAAATATGCCATGGATATCAAATTACAAGCTTAAATACATAAAAATAATAAGTTTTTTGTAATATATTATAATGTATATAAATATAAATATATTATAAAGAAAATAATCCGAACTAAGCCGAGCTGAGCTACCAAGCAAGCCAAACCGAGCTAGCTCGACTCACTTTCAAACCGAGCCATATTGACCTAGCTTTTTCCGAGCTAAATCCAAGCGAGCTGCGAGCTTTTCAGACAACCCTATATTGTGGTGGTTGTGTGCGAAGTCGGTGCTAGAAAGATGAGGTTTTCATTTAAATTTAAGTGTAACATATACTTATTTCATATATATTATTTAATAGTTGATATCTAATAATTTATTCTACTATTTTAACTTAGGTTAGAAATACTAGGGGTGCAAACGAGTCGAGCTTGTCTAAAAAAAGGCTCAAAACGAGCTCGAGTCGGTTTGCAAACCTAAACAAGCCCACAGTTTATATACTTTTTATTAATATATTAAATAAATATTTACATAATCGTAATTACTATTTACAAAATTATGAAAAAATAACTGGATTATATACAAATTAATTAGTTAATAACTGTAATTAATATAATTTAATTAATGAATAATAACCGAGAAGAGCTCAAACTTGAAAAACTACCTACGAGCCGCTTGAGCATTCATAAGCTTAACGAGCTTGAGCCTTAGCATAGTCGGGTTTGAAAAACTACTTACGAGCCGCTCAAGCTTTCATAAGCTGAACAAGCTCAATCATGAGCCTAGTCGAGCTCGGGCTCCACTCGTTTGCACCTCTAGGTTTTAGCAATATAATTTAGTTGTTGATAATTTAGTTCAGCTAGCTTAATTCCTGCACACTGCGTCGGGATTTGGGCGCTCTCGATTCGGTTCATTACGATATTGATAATTTAGTTTTCTGTACTAGGCTTTTTACTAGAATTGATGAACGTGAAGGTAACATGAAAAATGACAAATGTTTCAATGGATATGATTCTGAATTTATTTAGCCGGGCCTTCAAGGATGCAAACTTACCGAAGAACCATTATGAGGCGAAAAAGTATTTACGTACTCTTGGACTAGGACACGAATCTATTCATGCTTGTAAACATGACTGTGCATTATTTTGGAAAGAAAATGCAGAATTACAAAATTGCCCCGTGTGTGGCACTAGTCGTTATGAAGAAAATAATAAAGGGAAGAAAAAACCGGTAAAAATTTTACGTTACTTTCCCGTCACAAGTAGACTTAAGCGCTTATATGCCTCAAGACACACTGCTAAGGAAATGTTGTGGCATGATCGATACAGAACCAAAGAGGAGGGGGTTCTAAGGCATCCAGCAGACGGAAAGGCATGGAAACACTTTGATACAATGTTTCCTGATTTTGCAAAGGATCCTAGAAATGTTCGCCTAGGGCTTGCAAGTGATGGTTTCAATCCGTTTAGTGCAAAAAGTCTCTCCTATAGTATGTGGCCTGTTGTGCTCATACCATACAATATGCGTCCTTGGAAGTCTATGGTCGATGCTTCATTTATGTTGACATTGCTGATTCCTGGAAGCGATTCACCAGGTAATGATATTGATGTATTTTTGCGTCCACTCGTAGATGAGTTGAAACTTCTATGGGTTAAGGGTGTTGAAACTTATGATTGTGAATCAAAACAGAAATTAAACATGCGTGTCGCACTTCTATGGACAATTAATGATTTTCCTGCGTACGGTTATTTGTCTGGATGGAGCACGAGTGGATATAAGGAATGTCCAATATGCAATGAAGATGCGGGCAGTATACGTTTACGAGATAGAATAGGATATGTAGGTCATAGGCGATTTCTCCCGACCAATCACTCTTGGAGGAAAGCACGAGATTTTAATGGACAGAGAGAGACTAGGCTTGCACCTAAACTTATCAACGGAGATGATTGCTTACATCAGTTGAAACATCTCCCTATACATCAACATGGAAAACATCCGGATCATGTAGGTAAAAAGAGAAAACAGACCGCACTTGATAATATCAACTGGTCAAAGAAAAGCATCTTCTTCGAACTCCCATATTGGCCTAAGTTATTGATTCGTCACAACATTGACGTGATGCATGTTGAAAAAAATGTGTGTGAGAATGTGTTGGGAACCTTATTAAACATAGAAGGAAAGACGAAAGACACTGACAAAGCCCGGCTAGATTTTGAAGATATGAACATACGTAAAGAGCTTCACTTGGTTAGAACGAATGATCATTGGGTTAAACCACATGCTTTGTATGTTTTAACTCGAGACGAGAGAAAACAATTTTGTAATTTACTTAGCTCTGTGCGTTTTCCAGATGGGTATGCTGGACATTTAACTATAAATGTGATTGTTGAGCAAGGTAAGGTACATGGGCTAAAATCACATGATTGTCACGTCTTAATACAACGTCTAATTCCTATTGCAATTCGTCCCTTTATGAGAAAAGAAATTCGTGATGCATTAGTGGAGTTGTCCCAGTTTTTCAAGAAACTTACTCAAGCCACATTACACGTGAACGAGTTGGAAGTGTTGCAAGAAGATGTAGTTAAGATTTTGTGCAAGCTTGAACGTATATTTCCCCCATCATTTTTTACAGTTATGGTGCACTTGTGTGTGCATCTTCCTCAAGAGGCAATTTTGGGAGGACCTGTACAATCGAGGTGGATGTATCCAATCGAAAGATACCTTGGCCATTTAAAAAAATATGTTAAAAACTTAGCTAAACCTGAAGGCTCGATAGCAGAAGGTTATGTTGTTGAAGAAGCTATAACATTTTGTTCACACTATTTACGAGGTATTGAATCCAAGTTGGACAAACGTGACAGAAATGATGGCAAAACCTCTAGTGATGCTCAAAGTTGTGCGTTGGATGTTTTTAGATTGAATGGCCGAGGTATTGGGAAGAAAGAAGTTCATATCCTTCCTAGTAATCTTATGAAAAAAGCAATATGGTTTATCTTCAACAATTGTCAAGAGGTTCGACCGTACTTAGAGTAAGTTTTTTTTATAATTAATTGAAAATAAGTTTTTTTATATTTAATTGTGAAATGGTATATTAAGTTTCCCATGTCACTAAATTTATAGTGTATCTTCATGTGGCAGAGAACACTTACGGTTTTTACAAATGCAACATCCTGAATCATCAGATTTTTATGGGATGCAACAGTCTACATTCTCGACTTGGTTTGCAAAACGGGTAACACTCACACTCTATTTTACTTAATTTACTTTGTGATATTGCATTGCACTCTGATAACATGATTACTATGTTGAAAATTGAGATCAGATTCAAGAGATGTATACGCTAAATCCATCTCAAATTAATGAGGAGTTATATGCATTGTCTTGCCTTCCTGATAATCGAGTTTCGTCACATAGGGGTTATATCGTGAACGGGGTCAAATTTATAGTTAAGTCAAATGATGACGGTAGACAAACACAAAATTGTGGAGTTACGATACCGGGCGTTCATAATGATATCGAAGATGACTATTATGGATTTCTTGACGAAGTCATTGAATTGTCATTTATAAGAGGTTATCGCATTATATTATTCAAATGCACATGGTTTGACACTGATCGTCGAAGAAAGAACGTGATATTTGAACCTCATTTCATAAGTATAGACACGTCCCGACATGCTTACAAGGATGATCCTTTCATCTTTGCAAACCAGGCTAAACAAGTGTTTTATATAAAGGATCCCCTTAAACCAAACTCACAATGTAAAATCATTGAAAGAATTACCCACAGACACTTATGGGATATTCCAGAAGAAAAAAATGCAGAAGATTTGTTAGAAGATGTCAACCTTCACCGTAAAGATGTTGAAGAAGAAATTGTTGAAAACGTTGATGTTCAACGTTCTGATGGCACTATAGATGATTTTATCAATGATAAGATAGATGATTCTGATCATAGCATGGAAGATTTTGGTTCAAAGTCAAATCTGGATGATTCAGACACTGATAAACCCAATAATGAAATTGAAATTGATGAGTCAGAAGATGATGGTTGGTAATGTTCGGTATGTAAATTTTGTAAGAGTTTCGGTTATTTAAACTTCACAAATACTAGTCTTATTCTTACTAAGATAAATCTAAAAGTAGATTTGTCTCACATTATCTAAGCATTTACTATGGATATTAGGTTTGTAGGTAAAAGTAAGAAGTATCAAGAAAGGAATTACAGGTAGTATTTAATAAAGTTTTGTCAAATTTGACCCGTATCTATTAAAATTTAAAATAACTTAATATAAATTTTTTATAAGGATGAATTGGAAGAATCTTATCTTAGAGGCTTGTGCTACTTGGACTTATGAAGGCTGATGATATGCTGTAGTAGGTTGATTTGGATGTTAATGATCTTATTTTGTAATTTATTGAACTTTGAACTTGTTTTATATTTTGTTAGAGTTGATTTGGACATATTAAGTATTCTGTTAAACGTATAATGCATATGTTTTTTTAAACTAGTCAATAATACATATGTTCACCAAAGAAAAAGACTCCTTTTTTAACTTTTTAAGTATTGAGCATAGGAATCGACATCATCATCAAACTCCAATCATCAAATTCCCACGCTTCACCGATCAATATTTGTGTCAGCACCACCAATTCAGCTTCTTTACTCCCAAAGATGGTGGTACTGGTTTTGCCAAAAACCTAAATACTTGTGGTGGTGGTTGTTTGATCCCCAATGGGACAAACATGTGATGGCACTGGCAACAACGGACGACGAAGTCGAGGAGAGAAAAGATGACAATGAGGGTTCTCTATGGCGTGTCAAGGCTTCGGTTGCACACCCCCTCTCATGTGAACTTCCGACACAAGGATTTTGACGGATTTTGTAATTATGATACTACTCAAGTTCTCAGGAATATTTCAGTTATCTATATGTTTTTTTATATTTGTTGCAAAATTTTGAAGTTATGGTGAAATTAATAAATTTGTTGCTATTGATTTGATTACAGAAGAGATCAACGTCATCCACAGTGGCACCACAACGCTTTCACCGAGTTCTAGAAAGTGTTCGATCGGATTGGATGTTCGTATAAAGAGATTATTCGTTTCGTTTCTTTTTGTATATTCTGTGTTATTAAGTTGAATTTATTATATTGAATTTAAAAATAGTCAGACCACTTTGGTTCAGGTGAACATGGAGACCAAGTATATGGTTTTGGATCCGGGAAGTGTGGTCAACTCGGAATATCTAAAGAAAAAGTCAAATCTGTAAGTCTTCCACAGAGTGTTTCCGAACTGCAGGAAGTCGATGTCAGTAGTATCAGTGCAAATGGAGATTATAGTGCAGCATTATCTTGTGAGTAACCAGTTCTTTGTTACACACACACACAAAACTAAAATTTGACGTTTTTATTTGTTTTTTATTAGCTGACGCGCATTTATACACTTGGGGAAGAGGTTTTGGTGGTACTCCAGATATGTGTTGTCCCAATCGTGTGATTTCACGCTACTCATTTAAGTAGGCTATCTTAGGGTGGAATCATGTGTTACTTTTAACAGGTACAATTGTGATTTTAAAAGTTTGTTTGACTTGTTAAAGTCAAAATACCTCAAAAGGGAGGATTTTCTCAACTCAAGTCTTCATATTGGAGGTAGTCGCATGACGGCTTAACAAAAAACTAATTTTTTTTGCGTACAAATGAAGGATACATTCTTATGCTTGGGGGGAGTCATCATAGGGTTCTTAGCAATCCTCAGAAGGAAATCTCGGTCAACTGTATGTATCATCTTGACTCCGCTAATGATGTAGTGATTTCTTGAACTAAGTTGATTATATTTTGATTTGCAGAGGATTTAGATGAAGGCCAAGTTAAGGAAATCCCTGGACTGGATAGGATAAAAGTTGCGGGAGTTGCATCAGGATCAGAGCACTCGGTCATCACCACAGGCAAGCATTTTGGTTGGCACAATGGGTGGGTCTTGCAGGTTGGATAACGGAACAGACGGGTTAAGTAAAAAACCAAGTACCTTTTGGTGTCGGTTGAAACGGGTCGGCCTGAAAACATGTCTTTCTTCATTTAACAGATCATAAACAATTACCACAGTAAACATATTATGAAAACTACATTACTCCAAATACTCATCGAACTTCCATGAATGAAATAGGTTATGAATTTATTTGCTTAAAAAATACACGTCAGGTGACTTTCAAGTTATTGACCCATTCAGCTCATTATAAGCTACCCGAAATCCAACGCAAACCCGGAGTCAAGTCACAAAAATATGATATAGTAGAGCATTCCTAAGTGTACATAGTTATTTTTTTTCATTATTATTGTTATTGCAGAAATTGGAGTAATAATGACATGGGGATGGGGCGAACACGGTCAGCTTGGTTTAAGAGATACATGTGATCACACATGTCCTCATGTTTTAGTTCATGCATTAAAGAACGAACACAGTTCTTAAACAGAGACCATCTTAAACCGATGATTTCTCTTTCTTTTGATCGGGGAAATCTCTTATATATCTGTTACCGATTGGATGAGTTGTGGGTTTGACTTGAAGAAAACTCTATATATGTTATTGTTTATGATTGACTTTTATTTATGCCTACGAAGTGTTCAATGAAATGCGCCAATGGTTTAAAAAATCGGTTTAAAAAATAAACTATGTGAACTCGTTGGGCAACGTGCGGCAAAAAATCATAAATACCCGTGGCAACGCGCGGGCCTTCCCACTAGTCTGTCACAAAGATCATCCGAAAAAAATCAGTCTCTAATACAATTAGTAACTGAGAAATTAGTCTGGATACCATGCATCCGAGACTCATAGATCAGTCCTTCATAATTTAGTCCCTAGGTGTCAATATATTAGTGACTGAATATTAGTGACCAATAAAATGGCGCCATTTTTATTAATGGGGCAGTTATTTAGGACTGAATTTCAGTAACCAATAAGTTTCCCCCGAAAATTTATTTTTAGACTAACATATTTGTGACTAAAATCCAGTCTCAGATAAATGGTCCAAGTATTAAGGACTGATTATTAGTCACGGACATCAGTCATAAAAATATCAACCTCTAATACAATTAGTAACTAATAAATTAGTCCCAGATACTATGTATTCGAGACTGATAGACCAGTCCCTCATAATTTAGTCCCTAGGTGTTAATATATTAGTGACTGAATATTAGTGACCAATAAAATGGCGCCATTTTTATTAATGGGGGCAGTTATTTAGGACTGAATTTCAGTAACCAATAAATTTCCCTTCAAAAATTATTTTTAGACAAACATATTTGTGACTAAAATTCAGTCTCAGATAAGTGCTCCAAGTATTAAGGACTGATTTTTAGTCACGGATATCAGTCACAAAAAAATCAGTCTCTAATACAATTAGTAACTAATAAATTAGTCCCAGATACTATGTATCCGAGACTGATAGATCAGTCCCTCATAATTTAGTCCCAAATGGTCATTTTTCTTGTAGAGGTTTCTTAGATCACTACCTGAAAAATGGGATACAATTGCCTTTGTGACTAGAAATTCTGTTGAGTTCAAAGACCTGACACTGACCCAACTTCATGGTAGACTCCTGACCTATGAAAGGGAGTTAAACCAGAAAAAGTAGTTGCAAGAGTCTGGCAAAGTTACAGATGATTATTCATTTGGCAACACAGCTCTCCTGGGTCAAGAAGAGTCAGGTAGTAGTAAGGATCAGAATTATGATCATTTTATTGACATAACTGCTGGAGGTAATTTCAACTCTGATCCTCACTCATCCAACTTTGCTTTCACAGCAAATGGAGAAAGCCAGAATTCAGATAACTTGTGCTTTGAACTCAAGGACTTACAACACTTTGATCCCACTAACTTAGAAGAAATGGACATTCTGCATCAATTGGCTTTGCTTAGTGTGAGAACAAGCAAATTCTATAAAAGAACAGGGAGAAAATTCCCAGGGTTACATGGTAATTTAAAGGTGGGGTTGGATAAGTAAAAAATCAAGTGTTATAAGTGCAATAGGCTAGGTCATTTTGCTAGGGAATGCAGGAGTCAAACCACTGGTCCAATTATAACTCATCCCAGCTCAAATCCTAGACCACAACACCAAAGCATTGTGCACTATGCCCAATATACCCCTGCAGCCCATGTTAACACTGCTCACTATGCTGCACCCCAGTGCCTGTGCATTAAGTTCAAACCACTGTTCCACAAATTCAGTATGTTCAACCCCCTGTCCTCAGGCTCCAGTACAACCTGTTGCACCTCAACAAACTGCTCCAGCAGTGGTTCAACCAGATCAACAAAGCTTTTTCACCCAAGGTTTGTTGACTGGAGCAGTATGCCTGATGAACTTGGTGATGAAAATTTTGCACTCTATGCTATTAATGACAATTTTAATGATGAATTTTGTCTTATGGCATTAGAATCAATATCAGAAGGGGTAGAAGCTGAAGAGGAACAACTAAGTGTTGAAACAATGGATGAAGTGGCTGAAGCAGTGGTTACTGCTGTTGTTGGTGAAACACTGCTGGGAGAAAATTCAGAAACCCTGATTGAACCAGTGTTTAAGCCCTGGTCCAAAGAAGACAAAGAAGAAAAGGAAGAGAAGAAAGAGGGTGAGAAAGAAGAAAGAGCTGATGAAGGAAGTGATCATCAATGTGATTGTGCCATGATGGCTGCTGCCAAGGTATCACCTCAGGTTCTTAAAAATCTGTGTTCAGACAAATGCAT
This sequence comes from Helianthus tuberosus, assembly GCA_030545235.1. NCBI lineage: Eukaryota > Viridiplantae > Streptophyta > Magnoliopsida > Asterales > Asteraceae > Helianthus > Helianthus tuberosus. The sequence goes on from JARYGA010022969.1 coordinate 41,478, forward strand.
TATTGCATTTGCTAGCATTAAAGAAGTGAATGAAAACCTTAGGGACACGGTCTTAACTGATGAAGTCAAATTTGAAAAGTTATTAAAAGAACTTAAAATCAAGTTGGCTGAAAAAGACAAAGAAATTTACAGTCTAAAAGAAGTGCAAAGCATTACCAAAAACCAACTCCAAACTATGATAGAAAAATATCATGTTTGCAAAAAGGAGTTGGAATCCACCCAAATTACTTGTGAAAAGTGGGTGGAATCTTGCAAAGGCTATGAAGTAATGCTTGAAAAACAGATTAAAAGCAATGTAAAATTTGGTGTAGGTTTTAGAAAGCATGACCAAGTTGAAAACAATGCTACAAATGAATCTGGTTCAGTGGAAATCATACCCACAAACATGAATGGCCAAGAAATCAAAATAACCGACAAAAATGGCAACAAAATCACACTTGAAAGACCATTGGACTCTTCAACCTATGAAGAGATTGAGGAATATCAATTTAAACCCAGATGGTCTGATGAGTGTGACATTCTTGAAAATTTTATGCCTATGGATTTCACAACCACTGATGGTGTCAAAGCTCCTAAAGCCAAGGTCATCCCTCTCAAAGACATCTCAACAGTGGTTCAAAACTCTGTTGTTAAGGAGTTTGAAAAGAGGAAGAAAGGAGAAAAGATCAAAAACCTGTTTTGTGACTTTTGTGAAAAGAAGAATCATCTAACAAAAGATTGTTTTCATCTAAAAGCATATGATCTCAACAAAACAAGTGTCATTGTACCTGCTGAAACCTGCACCATCTGTGGTAAATCAAACCACAAAACTGAAGAATGTGTGTATCTCAAATCATTTGATGAGAAAAAGAATGAGTACACTGCAAAAACATCCTTGAGTTCATCAAATTCATCTGTCAAGTTTACCAAAAACCAACCACTATTTGTGCCAGTTCAAATAGCTGTCACAAAACAGTTGAACCAAACATCTGTCAAAAGAGATGTTCAGGTGACTGATGCACCCCCTGCCAATCAATACAAAAGAAGTAAGGGACAACCACCATATCCTAGGGTCCCACACGTTTATGAGGCTTACAAAAGGCCCTCTAAACCAAGAGTGAACAGGCATCCCTTTGGGTACCAACAGATAATTGGGCAAGACCCCCAACAGTGGTTAGAGAAAACCAGTTCCAAAACTGTCCAAACACCTGATCTAACCACTGCCCATCCACCTGAACTTAACCTAGACACTGCTGAGACCCCATCCAAAGTCATATTGGCTTTGGAGACCTTAATGAACTAATCCTTTACTACATGTGCAGGGAGCTTCTGCATGCTTAGATAGTCTTTGGTATGTAGATAGTGGAGGCTCCAGGCACATGACAGGATGTAAAGCCCTTCTAAAGGATTTCAAAACTCATGGAGGGGGTGATATATCCTTTGGCAATAATAGTAAAGGAAAGGTTCTGGGGTCTGGTACTGTTCAGTCTGGTAAAGTTTTATTTGAAAATGTCAATCTAATAGACAATCTAAAATTCAACCTCTTAAGTGTCTCCCAAATGAGTGATAAGGGCTATGGCTCATTCTTTACAAAAGAGTGTTGTAGGATTGTTGGACCAGAAATGGTTGAAAAGATTTATGCAATAATCAAAAATGGAAAAACCCAACTTGTTGCTCAAAGAAGTGGCAATGTTTATGTGGTAGATATGTCAAAAGAGAGCCCTAGGACTGATGCCTGTCTGTTCTCAGCTGCCTTAAATAAAGAGACAGAATTATGGCACAGGAGATTGGGGCACACAAATCTCAAGACAATCACTGCTATTTCAAAACAGGGGTTAGTAAGAGGTTTACCTCAAAAACTGTTCACCTGTCCTGAGCATTGTGTTTCCTGCCTAAAAGGAAAACAACATAAAAGCTCTTACAAATCAATTGAAGAGTCCAAAACAACCAAATGTTTGCAAATGCTTCATATGGATTTGTTTGGCCCAGTTAAAGTCATGAGTCTTAGGAAGAAAAAGTAATGTTTGGTTATTGTTGATGACTTTTCTAGGTTTACATGGACTTACTTTTTACACTCAAAAGATGAGACTGCAGGCATTCTGCAAGACTTTGTGAAATAGGTTGAAAAGCAGTTTGAATTGCTAGTAAAAATCTTCAGAAGTGACAATGGCACAGAGTTCAGAAACAAGGAGTTAGATGATTTCTGTGTGTCAAGAGGAATTATGAGGCAATACAGCATTTCAAGAACACCAGAACAAAATGGGGTTGTTGAAAGAAAGAACAGAACTTTGATTGAGGCTGCCAGAACCATGCTTACTGATTCGGGTTTGCCATTAACTTTTTGGGTTGAGGCAGTAAACACTGCTTGCTATGTCCAAAACAAAGTTTTAATCAACCCCAGGCATCAAAAGACTGCCTATGAACTGATGTATAAAATAAAGCCATTGATTTCATATTTCAAAGTTTTTGATTGCCCATGCTTCATTTTAAATTTAAAAGATTCTATTTCAAAGTTTGCAGCTAAAATTGATTGTGGTTATCATCTGGGATACTCAACCACTGCTAAGGCCTACAAAGTGTTTACCACTGCTAAGGCCTACAAAGTGTTTAACACAAGGACCAAAACAGTGGAAGAGACTTTGAATGTAAAGTTCATTGAACTTTCATCAATGAAATTCCCAGCAAACCCTGCAGAATTATTTGATCTTGATAAATTTAGTTTTGAAAATACTGCTGTCAAGACTAACAGTGCAGGTCCATCAGAAGATTTATCATCAGACTATGGGTATGAAGTCATCATTCCTCAACAAAAGTCTGCCTCAATGGGAAGAGCAGCAGTTGTACAAAATATCTGTCAAAGCTCAACCACTGCTACCTCAACAGTTGTTGATAAAAGTAGCCCATCAACCCCTGCTTCCACATCATCAAACACTGTTGACAAAAGTCCCCAAACAATGGATAAAAGTCAGCATGTGTCCACACCATTACCTCCTATTCCACCACCATTTGAAGCCATTGCTGGATCATCAAAGTCATCAGCATTGGTTAGCTCAGATGAATCACATCTGCAGCCCTCACCATTCAATGCCATTATTCCATACAAAGGAGATCTAATCTTCTTGAAGTCTCGTCCACCTGACCAAATCATTGGCAACATCAGTGAAGGGGTGCTCACAAGAAGTCAATCCCAAAACATCTGTCTTTTTGTTGGTTTCCTATCCCTCCACCAGCCAGTCAAGTACCAAGAGGCACTGAAAGACAATAGCTGGGTAGAAGCCATGCAAGAGGAGCTCCAACAGTTCAAAAGACAACAAGTATGGGAACTTGTACCACTGCCAGAGGGTGTAAGTCCTATTGGCACAAAGTGGGTCTAAAAAAATAAAACTGATGAAAGGGGCGTTGTTGTTAAGAATAAAGCTAGGCTTGTGGTTCAAGGGTTCAGACAGGAAGAGGGCATTGACTATGATGAAACATTTGCCCCTGTAGCAAGACTTGAAGCTATCAGATTATTCCTGGCCTTTGCTGTCAACCACAACATCAAGGTGTATCAAATGGATATCAAATGTGCATTCCTCTATGGTAAGATTCAAGAAGAGGTTTATGTATGTCAACCTCCAGGCTTTGAGGATCCATATAATCCAAATCATGTCTACAAGCTAAATAAAGGTTTGTATGGCCTGAAACAAGCACCAAGAGCCTGGTATGAAACTCTTTCCACCTTTCTACTTTCCATAGGTTTCACAAGAGTTAAAATAGACAAAACACTGTTTTTAAAATGGAGAGGAAAGGATTTGATGATTGTCCAGATTTATGTAGATGACATCATCTTTGGAAGCACATGTAATAAAATGTGTGAAGAGTTTAGGCAACTCATGAGAGCTGAGTTTGAAATGAGTGCAATGGGTGAACTCCAGTGCTTTCTTGGTCTCCAAGTAAGGCAACTGTAAAATGGCACTTTTATCCATCAAGTCAAATATGCCAAAGAACTTTTAAAGAAATTTGAGATGAATGATTGTAAGCCATGCAGTACACCCATTGCAACCAATAAAATTGTCATGTCTGATGAAAAGGATGATTTAGTTGATCAAACTTTATATAGAAGCATGATTGGGTCTTTATTGTACCTATCTGCATCTAGGCAAGACATCATGTTTGCAACATGTGTTTGTGCAAGATCCCAATCAGACCCTAGAAAGTCAAACTTAATTGTTGTAAAAAGGATATTCAGATACCTAAAAGGTGCTCCCACACTTGGTATCTGGTATCTAGCTAATGGAAATATCAAGCTTTCAGGTTTCTCAGATAGTGACTTTGCTGGATGTGACAAAACAAGGAAGTCCACTTCAGGAGGGTGCCAATTCCTAGGCAGTTGCTTAGTGTCTTGGTAAAGAAAAAAGTAAGCAGCTGTTTCCACATCCACTGCTGAGGCAGAGTATATAGCTGCTGCAAACTGTACAGCCCAACTGCTTTGGCTTCAAAATCAATTGCTTGATTTTGGTATCACTGCCTTAAAGACAGCTCTCATGTTGGACAGTCAGGCAGCAGAAAATATCATCTAAAAGGTTTGATTTCTCTGCACCATGTACCAACTAAAGATCAGCTCAGATGTGCTAACAAAAGCATTAGACACATCCACATTTGAAAGCTTGATCTCTAGGATTGGCATGCTAAACATGGAATAACAAGCAAAATCTTGTTTTTCTATGAATAAAAGCATTAAAATGTTTTCAGAAAATCAAAAATCCATCCTTAAAAATAGCTAAAAATGAATTTTTCATTAAATCCTTAAAAGTTTGCCATAATCACTGTTTTGTTCAAACATCTGTTCCCTAAAGACTGTCCACTGCTGAAAGTCATCCCCTCTTCTATTATTTCCTTGATAATCACTGTTGCTCAAAAATAGTGTTTTCATCCACTGATATGTTATCCACTGCCAAGTTTAAATCACCCACTGCCTTCATTATGACCGTTGCAACCACTAATATTTGCTCAATCAGTGGTTTTCTAAAACAACTGTCTTCCATTATTCATCTTGTCATCAGAGGTTGGCACATGGACAATACATAGCGGTCAGATCTTTTGTAACCGCTACCACGTCAGCATTCACTTTTTCTCTATAAAACCCTGATCAAAACCCCCAAACAGGGTTTTACACTGTCAAATTGAATTCTAAAATTCCTTTCTCAAAGCAGTTTCCATCCTTCTTTCTCAAATCTCTCATCGTCTTCTTCATTGCAACCTACTCATGTCTTCTTCCGCTCCAAAGTCAAAATCAAAATCTTCATCTTCCAAAAAGGTCACTCAAATGGCCACTGAACCCATTGAGATTCCATACAAAGCCCCTCACAATTACTTGGGTCTACTCTCAAAACCCACCAACACCAAAACCTTCGATTCCATCATTGACGCTCTTTCAGCTTCAAAGTACAAAACTTTGTTAACTGTTGATGCTCCGATTTACCTAAAAACCCAGAGAGAATTTTGGAAGAATGTGTTGGATCTGAGTTTGGTTTTGATTGTATTTTACGTTTGAAATTAAGATGGAAATGAATGAGTTGTGCAGCGGAATTAAGATGGAAACAAACTTTGCATACAATCAAACAAGAGTATTTCTTTAATCAAAACACTTTTCACTATGAACCGAAAGATTGAATTTAGTTTCAATAACGATTACAAAGCAATGTTTGATGCAAACTCCCCCTCAGCCAGAGCTAAGTGTTTGTTCGTGCAGAGAAGACGATTGTTGCAAAGAGCTAATAGAACAGTACAAAGCACTGTTCTATTTATAGGCACTAGCAAACCACTGAGCATCTAAGCTGACGTCACCATGAAAGTGACATCTAACCTCCTAACAAACTCTAACCTCTGATCTATACAAACACTGCTATACTAACTACTGCTATTACATTTCATTACATAAAAGACACTTAAACAACTGCTGCATCCTTCCACTGCTGTGAACCCGGCAGTGCTTGTCCGGATCAGCAGTACTTGACTCAAGGCAGTAGATTGAGCAGCAGAGCTTTAGTCTTCCATCAGCCTTTACTAGAGCAGCAGATTGTCGGTCAGTGGTTTGTACGATCAGTAGATAGGAGGTCAGCAGATGTTGAAACCACTTTCAAGGGGAGAGACTTGTATGTAACATCTGCTTATTCTGGATCCACTGCTCTGACCCAGTTTTGGCTTTAATTATCTGTTCCTCTGGTAGGGTTCAATCCCAACAATCTGCCCCTGGAACAGATAATGCCAAAACTCTTCATTATTGTGGAAGTTTATTGCCTCATCAACAGTTCCCTTATCTGACCTTTAAATTGTAGTTCAAAGTCTAGGGCATCTGTGTCATCATCATCCCTGCTAAGTGGAAGATCAAGGAGATCCTGCAAATCTTCAAGACTCAGGCCAAGAGCTTGTTCCCTTGATATTTTCTTCACCTCACCACTAGACCTGAGCAAAGTCAATACGTAGGTCTGTTTGTCAGTTTCCCACTTTAGTATTTTTGAGCCTGGTGGGTTTCTTGGGAGATGTTTATTTGCAGAGGTGTTTGGTGAGGCTGGCCTATTCATGACTGGCTGAGCAGCACTTGCAGATTGTTCCAATTCAAGATCTTCTTTGATCATTAATTTAATGCCCTCTTTTACAATAGCACTTCCAGCTTTTAGATCTTGAATTGTTTCAGCACCTGACTGGTTTTGACTCCTTCTTTTGTAGATGGCAACACCAGCTGGAGCAGTGGTTCTTTTGACTTGCAGCTTTGGTGGTCTTTTTGAGACCTCTGCTTTGGAGTAGTCAGGCTTTTGTGGAACTTTTGGATCTTTCTTTCTGAGTTCCTCTAACCTTTTGTAGGTAGCCCTGACCCTATATTCTCCCCACTTTGTCACTGAATTCTTTGACCCATAATCAGCTGCTATCAGCTCCTCTTTCATTCTCTTCAACTCTAAAATCTTATCAGCTTCAATTTGTTTGAATTTTTCAGAAGGAGTCTGCTTGACCTTATTTTTGAGCATTTCTTGAATCCTGGCTGCCTCTTTTTCAAGCTCAGAAATGGTCCAGTTTTTATACATGTGTTACTCCCCCTTGTATTTCTTGTAGGTCATGATGTTCTTAATGTAGTCTTTTCTCAAGGACTCATCTGCCCTTTCTGAGATCTGCTGACATACATTTTTGGCAAATTGCTCCATAGCTCTGACCTGTGTGAGTAGAAACTGATAGTTTTGTTGAAATTCCCTATCAGATTTCCCTTGTTTATTTTTGATTGCAATATCCTCTGCTTGCTTGGCCTTGAGTTTCAAGTATTCTTCAATATTGTTTGGCCTGGGATATCCTTCAACTGATGGCAAACTCCTTTTAGCTGGGTCATCCTCATAATAAAAGGATTTGATTTCTTCCCTAACTGCAATGAGTTCCAGAGGAAACGAGACACCAGCAGGAGGTAATTGCTTTAGAATTTGAGCTGAAGAGAGAGGTATGGGTTTTGGAATAGTGACAAGTGACAGGGATTTTGAAGATGTTGGTGGTGGTGGTGGTGAATGATCATCATCTTTGAGGATTAGCCTTCTCCTTTTTGGTTTAGGAGGGACTGATGATGTTTTGGGTGGAACAGTGGTGGTAGATTGAGTGGCAGTGGTTTGTGAGTGACTAACAGTTGTTGAAACAACGGGTGTTTCAACCACTGTTGTCATTACAGCAGATGTTGTAACATCTGTTGTCTTCTGCTTTTTGGCAGGAGGTGATGGTGGAGAGGTTGCTTTTAGAGGTGATTGTGGTGGTGGTAAAACAGTGGTTGTGGTGTGTGTTGAAGTGGTGTGTGTTGAAGTGATAACAAATGTTGAAACCTCTGAAGTACCAGCAGTAGTTGATACAGCAGAAGTTACAACAGCTGTTTGGATGGAGATTTGATGCTGATGGCTTTTGGATGGAGGTTTTGGAGGCTTTGGAAATCTGGATGGGATGGACTTAGGTTTCCTTTTTGTCTTAGGATTTTTAGTATCCTTTGATCCAGAACAACCCTGCGCATACAGCTCCATGAAAGCTCTTTTCTCCTCATTCCACCTTGAAATATCCTTTGCCATTCTATCCCTTTTCACACTTGCTACTCCTTCATCAAGTGCTTCTTGAGTAGCATCAACCTTTTTACTACCATCTGGCACAGGAATTTTTCTAGTCATAGCATCCTTTTCAGGTTCAATGTAAAGACCATCATCTATTCCCTTCTTCTTCCACTCTTGAATTTTCTCCCCCTTTTTGGCATCATCTTCTGGGAGTTGATCGATGAAGAGTACTGTTGGAGGAGCAGTGCCAGTGGTTTCCAATAAATGGGCCTTGATTGCCTTAATATCTGCTTGAGTGTTCTTGTACCTAGACTCCATTATGTTTCTCAGCTTTTGAACATGTAGTTCATGTTGCTGATCAGCCATTTCTTTTTGTTGTTGGAGAAAAGGTTGGAAGAAGTTCTAGAGCTCATTTGTAGCAGATGCTTGTGGTGGAGCAGGTGCTTGAGGTGGAATAACAGTGGATTGCATCTTTTGTATTGTCAACACCTGCTGTAGCATATTTTTAATATCTATAACAGATGTATCCAATTTGTCAACTCGTTCCGTCAAATCCTGATATTTTAAATCATCACCCAATTTAATGGGATCATCTGATTTCCCACTATCAGTGGTTGAGGTAGGGAGTGTACTCCAAACACTAACCACTGATTCCCCTTTTTCTTGGTACTGGGGTCTTCTTCCTTCAACACTTGACAACCTTTTGATGTTGCCAGTAGGATAAATAAATCCACTGGTGGTTGGCAGAGGTGTTATGTAAGGAATTGCCTCCAAGGAAGTCTTATTAATGTAACCACTGTCCAACTGTAAACATGTGGGTTCAACAGTTGTAGTGGCTGCTTCACTTGGACTACCACCAAGAGTTACGTGTAACTCAAGGGGTGTAACCTCCTCAGGTTGTGTTGGTGGGTTAGCAAAGATTGATACATCAGACCCAGTCATTTGTTAGGGTATTGTGACACCTGTGTCACTTCAACCATCAAACAAATGCCAAACCAATGAAATATTGTATTTCATACTTGGGATTTGTAAAAATATGTGTATCGTTTGCACATATAAATTCTTGTTCGATTTCAAGCTCTAAATCGCTTTCTGGAAGGTTATACGCGCACTGATGCGTAGATATAACCAGTTTAATGCAACAAACACTCCGGAATAGTGAAATAGGCTTAACATACCTTAAATAACCTCTACATAACTTAGAAATAAGTTTTGGAAGGTTTGGTATGCCGAAATCTAGTTAAATCGCTTACATGGACTAAAGTTGACAAACTGCGAAAGTATGCCAATTTGAACTGTAACAGACATTCCGGAACATGACCATAAGTTAAACATACCATAAATATCCTTTACATAGCTTAGAAATAGGCTTTGAGGTGTTCGGTGTGCTAAAATAAACTTCTGGGTCATTCAGGGACTAAAAGCGTCAAAAAGTGCACAAGTTTGCACTTTTGCGCATATCTTACGTTCTGAATACATCCGGACATCCAAAAATTTATGTAAGCACTAAAACATTTTATTTTAGTGTTCGGCATAAGAAAAATCCATTCGTTTCGTCATTTGGATCGTTTTTCGCGCTTGTGCGCATTCCGTCGTAATTAAGCGAACATCGTGTTTGTACGACCAAACGAACTGACATCCGACCTAGTTTTGAGCATGTTTCATGTCCACAATGTTTAGGCATCATTTTAGGGCCTTAAAGTTGGCTTTACCGGCCTTAGAAGTGTCGGGAATGGCCTTAAACACGTGCAGGGACTGAAACTGTCACATTGCAAAGTTGTTGTCTGATCAGGACCCCCAGGCGGCCCGCCTGAGTTTAGGCTGATCCTGAAGCGGGCCGCGTCCGACTCTCTGATCAGATAATATCGAACAGTCAGCAGATTCCAGCTGTTTGATCCTCACCCACACATTCTCAACTGCACATTCAGCTCATTTAGACCCATTTTTAGTCACCACAACTTGCCAACACTTGTACGGATACGATTAAGGCACGATATTCGACAAACGATCTTAAAGGTTCTCCGAATACTATAAATACCCAACCCATTCCATAGCCAAAACCACTAGAATCTGATCTAAGTGACTCTAAGTTGGAACCATTGTTTCATACCTGAGTTATTGTGATCTAGATTAGCATTCGTGGACCCTTCGTAAGTATTCTTTCGTTCTTTTCTTTCTTTTATTGCTTTTCAAGTCAGAAAGTCAAACTTTGTTTGACTTTCAGCGTTGACCAGCTTATGGTCAATGCGAAGTTCGTTTGAACTTCGCAACGTGATTGTAATCACGATGGTTATAGTCCCTTGGGACTATGCCTACTGATTCCCACGTTGTCTAGGGTTGTAGGGTAAGCGATCTAATGAATCGCTTATACCTTCGAACCCGACCCAGTTTGGTCGATCATTAGGATCCGACCAAATACATTAGGTGACCATAGTATATAGGGAAAAACCTTCCGAGGTTATACCTTATGGTCACATCGTTTAAGTAGTTGTATGATAGGTAGTTTATATGCCTTAGGTTGTAAAACCCGTTAGGATCTTTCAATGATATCAACCTTTAACTTGTGAAGGTGCGGAAAACAATCACAAGCCTATTCAAGAACAAATTATAATAATCAACACAAGACTAATGTATGAAATAACAAACCGAAATCTTGCATTCAATGACTAGCAAAGACGGATACAAGACTTCAATAAGAACCGACTTCTTGTCCCTTGTGTCGCAACCTATCACCTCATCAACAACCTCTACAAATCAATTGAGGTTTGTTTAAATACAAAACATCTAGTCTATACCCTAGCCCATTGCGACACAAGCCTACAAACCCAAACCATACATAATCGGCCCAAACATGTAAACAAAACATAAACATAATCAACCCTCAAACTATGCTGACCTACATGAATAAACCTTCAGGTTCCAACAATCTCCCCCTAGGTTTATGCATGCAGGTTCTTGACACTTTAACCTTCACGATCACCTTGCAACCGATCCTTAATACCACCGAATCCCTTTGTATGAATATGAATAGATGCTGTAACAGCTTTAGTCCAAGCTTTTGCAATTTCTTCATATTTCTCAGTAGCTCTAATTTGATGACGAGCTAACACTTCCAAATCTTCATGAGCAACATTCAGTAAATCAATCTGATCCACCAATTGAAAACACACATCATCATCACAAACAATCACTGCCTGCCCTAAGCGCTCATCATAAGACCAAAAGTGTAAGGTCTTTAGAGCACCCTTTGGAATCTTTCTCACCAATGGAATCATCTTCTCTTTATCAGTTACAGGCCAACGCACAATCTTCATTCGCTTGTTTGTATATGGATCTCTGATGCCTTTAGCGGGTTTAACAATGGACTCTGCAGTACGCATTGAAGGAAAACCCTTAAGAACCTCCCTCTTCAACCTCTCGAAAAACCTATAACCAACTCCTCCAGGCTTATCATCTACATAAGGTGCTCTAGACAAGTCTGTCAAGTCCACTTTAGTAAATGACTGAAACTGGCCTGGATGTTTATACCACTCAACAGGTCCTATCTTCCTTTTTATCCACCATCTCTTGCGATCATGATCATAACCCCAGCTAACCACACCAGAACGATTTCCAACCTTATCATAGAGAGTTTCACCAACATCCATCAAATGATGAGTTGCATGAGCATCATCATCATCTGGATTTAGATTCCGATTCTTCATAATTACAAACTCTCTTTTCTTCTTGATTCTTTCAGCCTTCTCTCTGTCTGCAACAGGATCAATGATTCTTCTAAAGTAATGTTCCATAGCAGCACTTCTTTCAGCATCATCCTTTTCAAAAGCCTTTTTCCTATTTTCAACATCAGTTGGATCTGAGAACTCCTGTCCAAATTTCTTCTCCAACTTTCCACGCAAGTCATACACCATGTTAAACAACAAACTAACATCTCCTTGAAGCTGCTCAATCTGTTGATCTTTCTTCACAACCATATCTTCTAATTGAATAATCTTCGCATCTTTATGAATGGAATCTTGCTCAAGGACAACCATTCTTTTCTTCATATCTCTCATGCTGACAAACTCATCTTCATCACTCGAATCATCATCAAACGGCATTCTAAATGGCTCTTCAGGTCTTTTACCACTTGAACTGCTAGGCATATCAAGATCAACTCTAGAAGAACCTGCAGCTTCAGTAGCACTAGGTAACGTTGTCTCAACAGTGGTATCCACATCAATACTAGTAACCGGAACATCATCAGTAGTGATAACCATATCAGTTCTTCCAGTATCAACATCAAAATCAAAGATGTCTTCAGTAGCGGTGGTGGTATCGGTGACATTCTTCTCAAACTCGAAGTCATAAAGACCTTCATCATCTTCATCAGTAATTACGGGTTGATCTTTGCTATGCTCAATATACATTCCGAGCCGAGGATCCCTCCTTTTCCGTTTCAATGGCATGGAATCAGAATCCTTTGGGTCTTCACTAGGCTTTTCACTTGACACTGAAAGATCAGAAGGAGGATTTCCCATCTTATCAGTTACAGATTTCAATAACAAAGCCAAACTTTCAGCAGTAATCACGGGTGGAACAACAGAAACAACAGTATCAACTTCAGCTTCAGGAGGAAGCTCTTCATCTTCATCAGAATCACACATAATCTCAACACCTTCATCATCAGAGTCTATTGTTAAAATCTCTGTCTCAGGCTGATCTTCAGCATCCATACGAATATCATGTTCTTCAGCAACAATAGCACTTGCAGGTACACTATGCACTGAAACAGATTGTGCTATTTCTAGATTTTCACGAACATCTTCCGTCTCTGCAAACTGACCAAACTTCTCCAATGGAATCAATCCTTCATACTTCTTCTCTGTACCCTTCTTTGAAGTAAGTGCACCAAAACATGATGGACCCATAGGTTTCAATTCCAACGTATTACCAGATCTCTTCAATTCTGGATATCGATCATTCAGAATCATCTGCAAGAATCTCGGATACATCAGAAACTTATCCTTTCGAAGTCCAATTGCATTTCTCTTCATAGCTTCCAAAATATATCTTGAATAATTGAACGACTCATTGGTAATTACACAAATCACAGCAGCAGACTGAGTAGTATTCAACTGATCAATTCCCCCTCTATTTTCTGTCATGCACAAAAGAAACATATGCAGCAACAGACGCCAGTATGGATGCACAAACTTCTTTACCAAGGGTGGAAACTTTCCTTCGTAGCTCAAACGAGGCAAAATCGCTTCTACTGTTCCAGCTGGAAGTTCTATAGGATCTGTTTCCTGATCATTAAATCTTAACACTTCTCTAATCATCTGCTCAGTCACTATAACTTTCTTTTCTTGAATTTCAGCAACTATAGCTCCCTTTCCATCAACGACTTCTACTTTAGCACTCTTCCAAAAAGCTTGAATAAGTTCTTCATAAACAACCGGATTCTCACGAAGAGCATGAACAATCCGGCAGTTATTTAAGCCTTTCATCAATGACATGAACATCTGCTTGTGTTTCTCTGGTGGAGGTGCTAAATATCCAACTTGATTATGAGAAGATATAAACTTTAAATCCATTTTCTGCACACAACACAAATCAAATAAGTTTCCAACTTTTGAATATAACAGTGATAAAAATAAAAACCAAAACAAACACTGTTACTGTTCACTCGAGACCATGAGTCGCAACCAAAAGGTCTCGAGTCGAAACCAGTTGTTTGTGAGTCGCAACCATGAGTCGCAACCAACAGATTTCGAGTCGCAAACATGAGTCGCAACCGACAAACATTGAGTCGCAACCATGAGTCGCAATCTTGATGTTGCGACTCGTAACCACTGGTTTCGAGTCCTCAGTGTTCTTGATTGCGAGTCAAACATCTTCAAAACTTCATCGGAAACATCATCGGAATCTTCAAATCCTCATCGGAATCTTCAAATCTTCATTGGAATATTCAACAACCATTCATAATTCCTGCAAAAACTTGAATAATGACGTCATTATACCTTGATGATCAATGAGTCGCAACCGGAGATCGCGAGTCGTAACCGGAGATAAATCGGAATCTTCAACAGATCATCGGAGCTTTTGAGAGAGAATTAGGCTTGGTTGCGAGTGAGAAATGAGGTCTCGACTCGCAACCACCCTTTTTATACTCAACAGTTATCATGGGCTTGGGCCTTGTGGACTTGGGCTTAAAATAGATTTATCAAGCAATTTTTTAACCCATTTCAAAAACTGATTTAATTTTAATGAAAATTATCCATTAAACCTTTTGAGCAATGTTTGCAAAATAAAAACCTAAAAAACAAAATTAAATAATAAAATATTATTAACAAAAATAAATCAGGAAATTTGCATAGATACTCAGGGATCAAATCACAAGGTTTTGGGCTTGACTTCACTTATCAACACTGATCTACTACTGAATGATCTAGACAATTGCCAGTATATTTGTCCCCTTAAACTCATCTCCCTAGACCTTTTCCATATAACTGCCTGTAACTCAATTTATCATGTTTTGATATCTTAACAATGAACACTCAAAACAAATACTAATCAAATCCCGGAATTATAACAGCACACTCTATCATGCAAGTAGCTTCCCTACCACATGTTTCACAAGTCCAATCCAGAACTCTGAAATCTTAACTGGGAATAGATTGAGAAGAGAACAGAATAGATCTTAAGCAGAGATGGTATACTATACAGATCAAATGAGTTTTTCTCAATTTGATATAGGTTTCATGGGTTTCTTTTGGGCACTAGAGGGCCTCTTTCGGGTGTTTAATTGATCTACAGAACGACAACGTACAGCTAGGTCAGCATATATCTGGATGCAGCAGAAGCTGGCGTTGCCTAGCACCTCCAGGTCAGCATATATCTGGATGCAGCAGAGGAGATACACGACTTTTTCAGAGAAGATTTCAGAGTCAGACCAAAATTGTGTGTATCGGGACAACATACAGACATTCAAATAGAAATGAGCTAATTCCAAGTGACTTTCTTTCCTGAGGTCATGTACATTTTTAGTTCTAAACAGAAACAGCCAATGTTTCCAGTTTTAAGGATAGAGCCTACCAACACATCATACTAGAGTCAAACTATTTCGATACTGGTCTTACATGAGTCAGCCCTCGACCATAATGTGAAAATTCATTTCATTTCCCAGTCCTGCCACACCTCTTTTTGTATTTTTCAATTTTTTTAATGTTTTTGTATTTTTTCAATTTTTTAATGTTTTTGTATTTTTCAAAATTTCTCCCCCTAAATTTGAGCATAAATAAAAACTACCTAAGAATAGAAAACTTTATGAACAAATTTACCTACGAAAAACAAAAACATGCTCAGTCAGTAAAGCGGATCATTTTCAGAAAATCCACAAGCACTCTGAATTTTGAGCTGCTGACAGGTTTAGTGAACAAATCGGCAGCATTTGCATCTGTGTCGATTTGTTCAAGAGTAATAAGACCTCTGTCGAAGCAATCTCGAATAAAATGAACTTTGATGTCAATGTGCTTGGTTTTGGAGTGAAAAACAGGATTTCTAACAATTTGTATTGCAGCATCATTATCACAGTAAATAGTAGTGTTGAGATAAGTCAAACCGTAGTCCTGCAATTGATGTTGCATCCACACCACTTGAGAGCAAGATGCAGAAGCAGCAACATACTCAGCTTCAGCTGTAGAAATCGCCACTGTTTGTTGTTTCTTGCATTGCCAAGAAATGAGCCTATCACCTAGAAACTAGCATCCCGCAGATGTAGATTTCCTGTCACTGTCAGTACCTCAAAAATTGCTGTCAGAAAAAGCAAACAAGTCAAAATTGGAATCCCTCGGATACCACAGGCCAAACCGAGGTCGGCCTTTAAGATACCGAAAGATCCTTTTAACAGCAGTAAGGTGAGAAGTTTTAGGATTAGCCTGATAGCGTGCACAGTTGCAAACAACAAACATAATGTCTGGACGGCTAGCTGTGAGATACATCAATGACCCGATCATGGACCTATATTGACGTTGATTGACAGACTCTCCTTCTTCATCTTCAGTCAATAATGGTCTCTCTGCCATAGGTGTTTCAGCAGGCTTTGCGTCCGTGAATTTGAATTTTGCCAGCACATCATCCACATACTTCCCTTGATGAATAAGAATTCCTTGTGAACTCTGCTTGACTTGTAGACCCAAAAACAGTGTCATTTCCCCCAGAGCACTCATTTCAAACTTCTTCTTCATAACTCTCTCGAATTCCTTGCAAAGATCCTCACTTGTAGATCCGAAAATGATATCATCAACATAGATTTGAACCAAGATTTGATCACGTCCTACCTTCTTGATAAACAGAGTCTGGTCTATGGTGCCACGCGTATACCCATGAGCCAACAGATGCTCTGTTAGTGTGGCATACCAAGCTCGAGGAGCCTGGTGTAACCCGTACAGCGCCTTGTCTAACTTGTAAGCGTATTCAGGATGATCTGGATGCACGAACCCTGGTGGCTGCTCGACAAAAATTTCCTCTTTCACATCTCCATAGAGAAACGCGGTTTTGACATCCATCTGATAAACAGTGAATCCCATGTATGACGCGTAAGCCAAAAAGATCCGGATGGCTTCAAGTCGTGCAACCGGAGCATATACTTCATCATAATCCAGTCCTTCAATTTGTCTAAATCCCTGAACCACCAGCCTTGCTTTGTTTCGAACGATGACTCCTGCAGAATCCTGCTTGTTTCGAAATACCCATCTAGTTCCAAGCTTACGTTTTCCTGTTGGCAACTTGACGAGCTTCCATACTCCAAGTTTTTCAAACTGGTTCAGCTCTTCGTGCATAGCATCTACCCAGCCAGGTTCCTGCAAAGCTATATCAATAGTTTTAGGTTCGATTTGAGAAAGATAACAAGAATATAAGCAAGTGTTAATGATTTCTGATTGACTCCTGGTCAAAATTCCTGCATTTACAGGACCAATCACATTCTCGATTGGGTGATTGCGTTGAACGCTCGTAGGTATGGCCAAATCAGGTACAATCTCCTCTTCAGTGGTGGTGTTGCTAGACTCCCCCTCATTAGGTGCTGTAGTAGTGTGAACTACAGGAGAAGTGACAACACAATCCTCAGGAATTGGTTCAGGAAATAAAGCAGAATCACTAGTTGATGCACCCTCAGGAGATCGATTGACCGTCGGAGTTGGTGTAGGATGTTGCGTAAACACCATTCCTGGTGGATCAATGGTATGATGCCTCACGTTGTCTTGCATCTGTGCTTCGTCTTCCGTATCTTCAAACGACAATGGTTGTTTGGGAATAGACACACCTGCAACTGAAACATCACTTGACAAAATGTTAAATGATTTAAACAGAGCAGAATAATCGTATAACCATTCTGGACCAACTCTAGCGTCCGTAGCATTCTCTTCAAGCCATTCAATGTTGCACGACTCGACGACCTTTTTAGTTACTTTGTTGTATACCCTATAAGCAGAGCCTTTAGCATATCCAACAAAGTAACATTCATCACCTTTGACTTCAAACTTTCCGTTGGAGTCCATTAGTAATAATACACATGGACAACCAAAGATACGAAAGTGTGAAACCGAAGGTTTATGTCCTTCCAGAATCTCATAAGGGGTTTTCATGTGACGTTTGTTAACTAAAGCATGATTCTGGATATAACAAGCCGTGCTAACTGCCTCGGCCCAAAAGAAGCTAGGAAGCTTTGAATCAGCCAGCATAGTACGCGCAGCTTCAATGAGAGTACGATTCCTTCTTTCAGCCACTCCATTTTGTTGTGGAGTTCGAGGCGCACTGAACTGACGATCGATTCCCTTATCAATGCAGAAAGTATCCAAAGTAACGTTCTTGAATTCTGTCCCATTGTCTGATCGAATAACCTTCACCTTAGTACTCGCTTGATTTTAAGCCAAAGTAATGAATTGTTTTACCAAGACAGCAGTTTCATTTTTGTGGCTGAGAAAATACACCCAAGTGTAACGAGAGTAATCATCGACGATTACCAGACAGTAAGCTTTCTTCCCAATGCTCAGCACATTCACTGGACCAAAAAGATCCATGTGAAGTAATTCGAGTACAGCTTTTGTCGAAGGTACTGGTTTAGTCTTATGAGGTTTTCGATGAGCTTTCCCTTTCGCACAAGCAACACATTTCTCCACCAACATGAAGTCCTTGATTGGAAGATCACGTACCAGTTGACCTTTAGCTAGACGGTTCAGATTTTTCATATTCACATGCCCAAGTCGACGATGCCATAACAGACCATCATGCTCCGAAATTTTTGAAAATAGACAAGTGATCTCTTCACACGGTTTCTTGTTCATATCAATGACGTAAGCATTACCTTTCCTTTCAGCTGTCATCAAGAACCAGTCTTCTGGAATAACAATCCCAGGCTTAAGAACATGACATCCCTTCTTCGTGAAATGAACTGAATTCCCTCGATCACAGATCTGCGAAATACTTAACAGATTGTGTTTCAGTTCTGGTACATAATTAACATTTTCAAAACTTAAGACGCCGTTTCGAACAGTTCCTTTTAACGTGATTCTGCCTGACTCTCCTCCCGCAAATGAGACATATCCACCATTAAACTCTTTGACATTTACCAGTTGGGATAAGTCTCCTGTCATGTGCCTGGAACAGCCACTATCCATTTACCAGAGGCGCACGGTAGTCCTCCACAGCTGTTCCTGCACGATTAGCGGGATTAGTTAGATTTAGGAACCCAGCCCATAGTGGATCTGGGTTTTCCTTGTGCATCAATATACGTCACTCTCTGCCACACTAAATTATCTTTATTCAGAAATTTTGAAACATCCCTTTTGGCGACATTTTGATGACATGATTTCATTGAATTGGATTGCATGCCATTAGCTTTAGGTTTCCAAAACTGTCTTGACCAGTTAGAATTGAAACTTTCATAAGCGTTACCAAAATAATTACTTCGATTTCGCTGAAAATTTGTTTGTCTATTCTGATATTGATTATAGCGTTTGGCTGCATTCCAATCCTGATCAGAAGGTCTAGTCCTGTGATAGTTGTTCTTCATTGTCTTAGTCTTTGCAGACATCATGGACTTCGAACAGTGATATCGATTAGACGTGACCTTCTGATTTCGCTCTGATGTTTTCTTGTTCGGTGTCCTTGGGAGTTTGCCACAATTTCTGGCAATATGACCAGCAATGCCACAGTTAAAACATGTTTGACGTTTCACATTTTGAATATTCTTGACATTTTGACTCTGTTTGCTTGATTTCGTGTGATTTGATGTTTTAGTTTTCTGAACATGTTTGACTTGTGGTTTTTCTTTAGACAACTTTTCTTCTAATGATCTCTCTTTTAGATCAGCATTCCTTTCATTGTTACTTAATCTTGATTCCGAATTTGAACATGTACGAGTTTCATCCAAATGCGTTTTATCAAGGCATTTATCATCTGAAACCGATTCAGGTTCACTTCCCGAACAAGAAGAAGTCTCAACAATATGCTCTTCCTCAATGCATTTGTCATGTGAAACTGATTCAGATTCCTTTTCTGAGCCTAAAGAAGTTTCATCAATATGCATTTTCTCAGAGCATTTATCATGTGACACAGATTCAGGTTCATTGTTTAACACAGTTTCCAATGGGGTCCCACTAGATTCAACATTAGGGACACCCACTGAGACAGATTCAGAAGAAGAATCAGGATACTCTTGATTTTCTTGAGAAGTCGTTTCAGTGGTTTCACTGAATGCATCCTGAGGGACCTCACCTGTAACATTTTCACAAGCTGAAACATTAGAGATGTTAGGATCACAAAGATTAGTTGAAAAACAATCATCACCACACTTATTGTTCAAATCATCCACACAAACATTATCAGTTTTGCCCAAAACAACAGGCTCACAAGACGAAACATAAGCTGAAAACGACGCAAACAAAGAACTAGTAAAAGCAATGTCCGACTCAGTTGGTTCAGAATAATGTTCAAAATATGGTTCAGAAACATTTGAAATAATAACCGGTTCACTCCCATGAACATCATCACACTTTACTTCAGAGCTATCATCTGCACACGAAGATGAAACATTAGGATCAATTGTGCCTTTGTGAACAAAATTTATAGGAGCAGACTTCTGTTTCTCAATTGGTCTGTCATTGAACGATGACTTATTATTTTTGGGACCATAAGGCATTTTACTTTCATTAGTCATCTCCTCCTCAGTCATGGGTAGATAAGTATAATTATCATTATAGGGAGGAGGAGCCTTATTAAAACCCAAACCACACCCTTTCTTTTCCTTGTATGCGAGCTGTTGATCACACAAATTTTTGACTAATTTACTGGAAGAATCAAACTTCTTGATATTCAGTTCATTAATTTGATATCTGTTTTGAATATCTTCCAGTTCCTTAGTTAAAATGCATACCTTTTCTTGTGCTTCTAGGAAATGGGCTGTTTTTACACTCACATCATCCTTTAGCTTGATGATGTCTTTTCGCTGAGCTTCAATCTTTTCTTTATAAAGCTTCTCATTTTTAGACAAAGTAAAATTTTTATTTTTTATGTCATTATAATCTTGAATGAGCTCAGCGTTGTGTATTCTGTAAGCCTCAACCCTTTCCCTACACTCAGGAGTACAGAAAACAGAAATTACCTCTTCTTTGGTGAGACTTTTAACAGGAGCTGAAAGAATTTGAGTCATGAATGCAAAATCATCAGCTACAGTCTCTTCCTCTGGCTTTGGGCTATGTTCGCTTGAAGTCATGAAAGCAATGTTGGATGTAGCATTTTGATTCTCTGGAGCTGATATGTTCAGACGCTCAATTTCTGAAGTCCAATCAAAGTTGAGGTTGGGCTGAACCACCAGTGCTTGTGCTAATCCTTGCGGAGGTGGACTTCCAGAAGCAGCAGCATCTGCTATACTTGTAGTGGTCACAAGAGCTCTTTCTCGATTAGGAGTTGCAGGTTGGGCAGGAGTTGCAGGAGTTTGATCTCTGTTTATAAGTGGTTTCGGGCAGTTTCGAGCATAGTGTCCTTCCTCATGACAGTTGAAGCAACGAAGATTAAAGGGCACTTTAGCAGCTCCATTCCATGCATTTCCCCACCTGTTTTTACCTGTTCTTTTCACAAACTTTTGGGCTCTGAAAGCTGCCATCGCCATCTGCCAGGTGATGTCCATTTCTTCAATATCATCTGGATGAATCTGTGACAGATCATCAGGACACCACTTTGGTGGATCAAGTTTTCCTGCAATAAAAGCATTCAAACAGTTGATCACTGAAGCTGCGATATCCAAGTTTTCCTTAGATTGTTTAGCAAAGAAAGCTATCATTTCGTTGTTAGCAGCGGAAGCAGAAGCAGCAGTAGAGATATTTCCAGAATTTGGAATTGAAGCAGGAGAAGCTGGAGAGACGACTTGATTAGAGGACCCAGATGAGTGCACCTTTGCTGAAGTTGGAGTAGCGGATGAAGTATTGCGAAACATCTGAAAACCACCTTGAGACAATAATGCTGTGTTGCTGTTGTTAGAGGAAGCGGGAGCAATGGAGAAACCAGCAGCTAGCATACTGTTCTTGTAATTTGTTTCTCTTTGCTTATCATCCAGTTCGCATGCCTTAATGTGAGAGATCATCTATGACAGAGTGCATCTAGCTAGATCTTTAGTCTTCTTGATCATAGCAACATGATGATCCCAACTCTTTGGTAGTGCATTAAGAAGTTGTCGGTTTGTGGATGCATTTGTTGTATGAATTTCTTCCATTTGCATTTGAGTGATCAGCTTCACAAACCTCTGAATCTGATTGTCTACCGTTTCACCATAAATATGGTTGAAGTTGTTGAAGTTTTGTTGCAGCAGATTTCTTCGGCTCTCTTTCATATCTTCGTTTCCTTCATATACTTCGATCAGAGAATCCCACAATTCTTTGGCAGATTTGCAGGTGCGAAAGCC
>JARYGA010022970.1:0-32399 GCA_030545235.1 Helianthus tuberosus
GCCTACATACTAAATGAAACCTAACATATGTGCTTACGACCCATTACGACCCGTTTAGGTAGCCTATGCTACTTTAACGTGTCGTTCGCGTGAAACGCGTTCGGACTGCCTAACTAGTCCTATGACAAGTAGAATATGCCTTAACATGCCTAATATTGTCGCCAAATTAGTTTAGATGTCAAAAGTTATGTCACATATGTTTATAATGAATTTTGGCATCAAAGGGGTATTTTGGTAATTTACCTAAGGCATATAAACTACCTATCATACAACTACTTAAACGTCGTGACCATAAGGTATAACCTCGGAAGGTTATTCCCTACCTACTATGGTCACCTAATGTATTTGGTCGGATCCTAATGATCGACCAAATGGGTCGGGTTCGAAAGTATAAGCGATTTATTAGATCGCTTACCCTTACGACCCTAGACAACGTGGTAATCAGTAGGCATAGTCCCAAGGGACTATAACCATCGTGATTACAATCACGTTGCGAAGTTCAAACGAACTTCGCATTGACCATAAACTAGTCAACGCAGAAAGTCAAACAAAGTTTGACTTTCGGACTCGAAAAGCAATAAAAGAATGAATGAATACTTACGAAGGGTCCCCGAATGCTAATCTAGATCAAAATAACTCAGGTATGAAACAATGGTTCCAACTTAGAGTCTTTTTGATCAGATTCTAGTGGGTTTGAAGTGAAGTGGGTTGGGTATTTATAGTATTTCCCGAACCGTTAAGATCGTTTCTTGAATAACGTAATTTAATCTTGTGCGTACACTTGTCAAAATGTTGTGGTAACTAAAAATGGTTCCTCATGAGCTGAAAGGGCAAGTGAGAATGTGTGGTTGTGAGTTAATCAGCTGAAATCTGCTGATTAGATGATCTTATCTGTTCTGGGAGCCTGATGCAGCCCGCTTCAGGATACACACATGCTCAGGCGGGCCGCCTGGCCTTGTCTGATCAGAACAAACTTTTCAGAAATGATAGTTTCAGTCCCTGCACGTGTTTAAGCCATTTCCGACACTTCTAAGGCCCGTAAAGCAAACTTTAAGGCCCTAAAATGATGCCTAAACATTGTGGACATGAAACATGTTCAAAAATATGTCGGATGTCAGTTCGTTTGGTCGTACGAACGCGATGTTCGCTTAATTACGACGGAATGCGCACAAGCGCGAAAAACGATCCAAATGACAAAACGAATGGATTTTTTTCATGCCAAACACTAAAATAAAATATTATAGTGCTTACATAAATTTTTGGATGTCCAGATGTATTCAGAACGTAAGTTATGCGCGAAAGTGCAAACTTGTGCACTTTTTGACGCTTTTAGTCCCTGAATGACCCAAAAGTTTATTTTAGCACACCGAACCCCTCAAAGCCTATTTCTAAGCTATGTAAAGGATATTTATGGTATGTTTAACTTATGTCCATGTTCCGGAATGTCTGTTACAGTTCAGATTGGCATACTTTTGCAGTTTGTCAACTTTAGTCCCTGTAAGCGATTTAACTTGATTTTGCCATACCAAAGCCTTCAAAACTTATTTCTAAGTTATGTAAAGGTTATTTAAGGTATGTTAAGCCTATTTCACTATTCCGGAGTGTTTGTTGCGTTAAACTGGTTATATTTACGCATCAGTGCGCGTATAACCTTCCAGAAAGCGATTTAGAGCTTGAAATCGAACAAGAGTTGATATGTGCAAAAGACACACATATTTATACAAGTCCAAAGTATGAAATACAATATTTCATTGGTTTGGTATTTGTTTGACGGTCGCAGTGACACAGGTGTCACAGTCTCCCCTACTTTAGGAAATTTCGTCCCGAAATTTATTCGTAGGAGTCTATTTGTGACTTTGTGTCAAATAACCACCAGAGATATGTAAGGCATAATCCTGTCATTTCCTTAACGGACATTCTTCAGAACGAAAATGAACAGACGGAGTCATTTTCCTCAACGAGTATTCTTCAGAAGCAGAAATGAAGGAATAAACAAACGGGGATTCATTTCCTCAACGGGCAATCTTCAGAAACGTAAAATGAACTTACGGAGTCATTTTCAACGGGTGCTTCATCAGAAATGGAAATTAAAGGAGAAACAAACGGATATTCATTTCCTCAACGGACAAATCTTCAGAACGAAAATGAACAAACGGAGTCATTTTCAATGGTTGCTTCATCAGAAATGGAAATGAAAAGGAGAAACAAACGGATATTCATTTCCTCAACGGACAAATCTTCAGAAACGAAAATGAACAAACGGAGTCATTTTCAACGGTTGCTTCATCAGAAATGGAAATGAAAAGGAGAAACAAACGGATATTCATTTCCTCAACGGACAAATCTTCAGAAACGAAAATGAACAAACGGAGTCATTTTCAACGGTTGCTTCATCAGAAATGGAAATGAAAAGGAGAAACAAACGGATATTCATTTCCTCAACGGACAAATCTTCAGAAACGAAAATGAACAAACGGAGTCATTTTCAACAGGTGCTTCCTCAGAAACTGAAATGAATAGAATTAACTTCTAGGCACATGACAAGGCTCGCTGTGGTTTCTGTGCACTAAATTCCATAATTTTGTATGCATCCATAATTACGCAATTCCTTGCACAGTCCGCACAGTTTGTCTTGTAATGTTTAGGGGAGGAAAATCAAATCTGTGATGAGGGTGACTAGGCTATTATAGGGTCCTTTTAATTAGATCGACAGATGATCTTATTAATTAGGCCACCAAGGAGTCCTTTCAGCTATATCATCACATGATGTTCCTAACCAGATCTTTGGATCAATCTGTTTAACTAGACCACTCAAGGGGTCTAATTATGGAGTAGTACTTTATAATCCAAGGGACTTAACTACAACGTAGTAGTCCATTAAGGATTTTATGTAGTACCTTTGGGTATCGTACTACGAATCCCTCATATGAAGATACGAAAGGTTCTACGAGGATTTGGATGACAAAACTTGGATTACACAAAAACATATAAAGGAACACATAAGCACATAATCACATAGTTGTTTAACTCTGTTATTAATTTGTTATTAATTTGTTATCGATTGAGAATGGATATGGAAACCCGTCGATGGACTTCAATGTCCTCTGGGATTTATCTGAAAGATAGGAAGATCTCCCAAAAATTCGATTTTGTTTTTAAAGAAACGTAATATTCGAATTAAGGAACACAACAATTTTAGGGTTTACGGAAATACCCCTAGGTACCCTATTAAGGATTTACAATGGTACTTTGGGTATTCGTCCAGTGTCGTTACTTGCGCCTTGTACTTCGTTTCCTTAGAAGAAACAGGTACTTAGGAATTTTGTGGAAAATGCAAGAGATCATAAGATGGAAAAATTTTGGGGTTAGTTTGCTTTACAAGGAATACGATTCCTTGATTGTCGGTATTGTAAGAGATATGTTGTTTATACATACAACCACATAAATACATTGCGATGTAAATAAAAGATTTATTTATAAACAATGATAACAACTGTTTCATGGACCATGACAACAAAAGAAATAATACATAAGACGTGATTATTTCTAAACAGCGTTGTCTTCCATTCGGTCAGATGCTCATCCTTATGTTGGATTTGCATTAGCAAGCTTTGGGCAATTTCTTCGGAAATGACCCATCTCGCCACAGTTGAAACAAGAACCTGGTAGAAAACGACCTTGAGCAGGATTGTTGCCAGCTTGGTTTGGTGCAGTTGCAGCTGGGCAGACTCTTGCTGTATGGCCTATAAGTCCACAAGTTTGGCATTTGCGGCACTTTACATTGGCATGATGATGGAGGCTACATTGGTTGCACAAGGGTGCAGTTCCATTGTATGGCTTCCTAGCAGGGGGTTGAGCTGGTTGGTTGGGGACGGCTTGATCATCGTGAGTAACCATGGCGAAGTTCTGAGAAGCCTTTCGCTTCTTTGACCTCTTAGGGGATCCAGTCTGCTCATCCATGGTCTTTGATTCCTCGATTGGGTTCGATTCTTCTACCGGTTTCTTGTCGCCTTTTCGGAAAAGTTTACCTTTCCTGATCTTTGATTCAGTCAAGGTTGCAGATAGCTCAATGGCCTGTCTAACTGTAGTAGGGTTGCTACCAGTCACAATGTCTTGTATTGAGTCAGGGAGGCCATCAATGTACTTTTCGATTGCCTTATCCAAAGGCGTGACCATGTTTGGGCATAACAGACTTAACTCCTCATAACGGTCCGTGTAGGCTCGATGCTCACCGCTGTCTTGCTCAAGATTGTCGAATTCCCTTTCCAAGGCCTTGATCTCGTGACGAGGACAGAATTCCTTCATCATAAGGGCCCTAAGTTCAGCCCATGTCTGTGCTAGAGCAACTTCTGAACCACCATCTCTCATAACCCCGTTCCACCACGTAAGGGCCCTCTTCTGGAACACACTCGAAGAAAACTCGACCTTGCGATTGTCAGGACACTGCACGTGGCAGAAAGTATTCTCAATGCTCTCGAACCATTGAAGAAGCCCAGTCGCTCCCTCAGAACCACTAAACTTGAGTGGTTTCGCCGAGTTAAAACTCTTGAAATTGCATGGACCATTGTTGTTGTTGTTGGCTTGGTTCCATTGAGCAAAGAGGTTTGGGAATTGAGCAGCCATTTGTTGCGCAATGATTTCTGCCAGTTCGGCAGTCGCTATCTGGCTTTCGCGTCGAGGAGGCATTCTAAAAGAGGAAACATGAAAGGAAACGAGTGAGAGAATTAGACGAAAAGAATGAGATGAAACAAATCTGATGAAAGCAAGGATAGTGGTCATTTGTTTGTTACTACAAAGCAATAAACGACCCCGGTGATTAATCAAAGTAAATAGGTCAAAAATAATGTATCGCGAAGACATGCTCGCCTATAAGTGAACACTCATCCCAAGAATTCCCAGGTAAGCACATCTGGTCTCGCGTCTGATGAGATATATACGAAGTGCTTGCCTAGACAGAAAACCCAGAATACAGGCATTCACCCTTCCAGTTTGCACATGTTCACATTATTTAAAACCCAAAACCTTGACGAGATTTTGAAAACTCAAAAGGGTTCAAAACCATATAACAGAGGGTTCAAAACCTAGTAATCAATCATCCTAGAACAGATGATTAGTTTTCAAAGCGGTTTTGAAATTTATGTTCTTGTTGTGGTCCTCGCCTAAGGATAGGTGACGGTATTGTTTTATGACTAAACGCAAGTAAACTCGCGTTAGGGTCCTAAGAAGGTTATAGACTAGGTCAAAGTATTACTAATAACCTAATTCCCTATAACCATTAGCTCTGATACCATCTTTTCTGTCACACCCCGACCACGTAGAACATACAAAACGTGGCGGAAACATCGGGGAGTGTTGTAACAGAATTAATGTTTCACAACCATGGAAATTAAAGTTTCGTTTTATTCATCAAACAAGCGAGTTACATTGTCTTTAAACAAGAAATAAAGAGTACATAACATAAATTAACTAGTTCTTGTCTCGTTTTAAGTCACTAAGGCACAGGTCCACCTAAGTATGTCTTGATAAGTCCTATGCATCATCTCCAGAAAACACATGTGAAAATAGGTACGTCAGCATAAAAATGCCTGTGAGATACATAGGTTTTGTGAAAACAGAATTCATGACTTATGTTTGAGAAAATGTTTAGTCATGAACCTGGTAATTTGCTTTGTCTTGTAAATCATTTGAAAAACGATAAGATCAGATGATATGTATAAATAAGAGAATAATGTATGGTTAAATGAACAACCATATAAAATGAGTTTGTATAAGATCAGTTGTTTGTAAATCAATGTCTTGTGAAAAGTATGTTATTTGTATAAAATGTTATATATCTCAAATTGAAATGATTCAAATAACGCTACGACATGTAATACCATACAAACACTTATATATAGGAAGTACCAGCGGCGTATCCACCATGCTTGTATCATATTACACACGCCTCGTTACTTAATCACTTACTCAAACCAAACCACCAAGATGTAATGTTTAACAATTGTAGAAATGTTTATGTATAGTCAAATGTCTATTGTCAAATGTAAATCATGTCAACAGATACAAACGGTTCACACGGTTCAACAGTCACAAACGGTTCACACGGTTCAACAGTTACAAACAGTTCATATAATCAAATGGTTACGACGGTTTACATAGTCAAATGGTTACAACGGTTCAAAATGTAGTATAATGTGTTCATATGCTGGATGAGCATATGCAACAAAATGCAATGTAAAACAATGTACGAAGTATGCACGTAATGGACATACATAGCATAAATGTAATGTAAAACAATGTACTAAGTAATGCACACAATGGGCATACATAGCATGAAATGTAATGAAATCATGTACTATAATGTACTAACGAACATAGCAGGTATATGATGTGAAAACAGGAAAGCATGAATGTAACAAGTAGGCACATGTGTTTCACCCCAAAACAGTTTGGAAAACAGTAAAAGAGGGGTCTATGTACTCACTTGAGATTGCTCAATAGTCCTAGGATAACCACCAAGCAAATCTAGAAGATCACGGAATCAAACGGTACCTAATATAGGTAACTACATTAATAAACCGGACCTAAATCGGAGGATCGGATAGAATGAGGGTTCGTAAACCAAACGAGTGTGGAGACTTGTGTAATATGGTTTAACAAAGCCTACATACTAAATGAAACCTAACATATGTGCTTACGACCCATTACGACCCGTTTAGGTAGCCTATGCTACTTTAACGTGTCGTTCGCGTGAAACGCGTTCGGACCGCCTAACTAGTCCTATGACAAGTAGAATATGCCTTAACATGCCTAATAATGTCGCCAAATCAGTTTAGATGTCAAAAGTTATGTCACATATGTTTATAATGAATTTTAGCATCAAAGGGGTATTTTGGTAATTTACCTAAGGCATATAAACTACCTATCATACAACTACTTAAACGTCGTGACCATAAGGTATAACCTCGGAAGGTTATTCCCTACCTACTATGGTCACCTAATGTATTTGGTCGGATCCTAATGATCGACCAAATGGGTCAGGTTCGAAAGTATAAGCGATTTATTAGATCGCTTACCCTTACGACCCTAGACAACGTGGTAATCAGTAGGCATAGTCCCAAGGGACTATAACCATCGTGATTACAATCACGTTGCGAAGTTCAAACGAACTTCGCATTGACCATAAACTGGTCAACGCAGAAAGTCAAACAAAGTTTGACTTTCGGACTCGAAAAGCAATAAAAGAACGAAGGAATACTTACGAAGGGTCCCCGAATGCTAATCTAGATCAAAATAACTCAGGTATGAAACAATGGTTCCAACTTAGAGTCTTTTTTATCAGATTCTAGTGGGTTTTGAAGTGAAGTGGGTTGGGTATTTATAGTATTTCCCGAACCGTTAAGATCGTTTCTTGAATAACGTAATTTAATCTTGTGCGTACACTTGTCAAAATGTTGTGGTAACTAAAAATGGTTCCTCATGAGCTGAAAGGGCAAGTGAGAATGTGTGGTTGTGAGTTAATCAGCTGAAATCTGCTGATTAGATGATCTTATCTATTCTAGGAGCTTGATGCGGCCCGCTTCAGGATACACACATGCTCAGGCGGGCCGCCTGGCCTTGTCTGATCAGAACAAACTTTTCAGAAATGACAGTTTCAGTCCCTGCACGTGTTTAAGCCATTTCCGACACTTCTAAGGCCCGTAAAGCAAACTTTAAGGCCCTAAAATGATGCCTAAACATTGTGGACATGAAACATGTTCAAAAATATGTCGGATGTCAGTTCGTTTGGTCGTACGAACGCGATGTTCGCTTAATTACGACGGAATACGCACAAGCGCGAAAAACGATCCAAATGACGAAACGAATGGATTTTTCTCATGCCAAACACTAAAATAAAATATTATAGTGCTTACATAAATTTTTGGATGTCCGAATGTATTCAGAACGTAAGTTATGCGCGAAAGTGCAAACTTGTGCACTTTTTGACGCTTTTAGTCCCTGAATGACCCAAAAGTTTATTTTAGCACACCGAACCCCTCAAAGCCTATTTCTAAGCTATGTAAAGGATATTTATGGTATGTTTAACTTATGGCCATGTTCCGGAATGTCTGTTACAGTTCAAATTGGCATACTTTCGCAGTTTGTCAACTTTAGTCCCTGTAAGCGATTTAACTTGATTTTGCCATACCAAAGCCTTCAAAACTTATTTCTAAGTTATGTAAAGGTTATTTAAGGTATGTTAAGCCTATTTCACTATTCCGGAGTGTTTGTTGCGTTAAACTGGTTATATTTACGCATCAGTGCGCGTATAACCTTCCAGAAAGCGATTTAGAGCTTGAAATCGAACAAGAGTTGATATGTGCAAAAGACACACATATTTATACAAGTCCAAAGTATGAAATACAATATTTCATTGGTTTGGTATTTGTTTGACGGTCGCACTGACACAGGTGTCACACAAACGGTTCATATAATCAATGGTTACAAACGGTTCACACAATCAAAAGGTTACAAATGGTTCACATAAATCAAACGGTTACAAATGGTTCATATAAATCAAACGGTTACAAATGGTTCAAAATGTAGAACAATGTGTCCATATGCTGGATGAGCATATGCAACAAAAATGTAATGTAAAACAGTGTGTCCATATGCTGGATGAGCATATGCTACAAAATGTAATGTAAAACAGTGTGTCCATATGCTGGATGAGCATATGCTACAAAATGTAATGTAAAACAGTGTGTCCATATGCTGGATGAACATATGCAACAAAATGTAATGTAAAACAACGCACTAGGTATGTACTAAATGGACATACATAGTGTGAAATGCATGAAATCATGTACTATACGTGTACTAATGGACATAGCTAGCATATGATATGAAAACATGGAAAAGCACGAAAGTAACAAGTAGGCACATGTGTTTCACCCCAAAACAGTTTGAAAACAGTAAAAGAGGGGTCTATGTACTCACATGAGATTGCTCAATAGTCCTAGGATAACCACCAAGCAAAGCTAGAAGATCACGGGATCAAACGAAACCTAATATAGGTAACTACTTTAATAATTCGGACCTAAATCGGAGGATCGGATAGAATGAGGGTTCGTAAACCAAACAAGTATGGGAACTCATGTAATATGGTTTAACAAAGCCTACATTCTAAAATGAAACCTAACCTAAGTGCTTACGACCCATTATGACCCGTTTAGGTAGCTTATGCTACTTTAACGCGTCGTTCACGTAAAACGCGTTCGGAATGCCTAACTAGTCCTATGATAAGTAAAATATGCCTTAACATGTCTAATATTGTTGCCAAATCAGTTTAGATATCACAAATTATGTTACATATGCTTAAAATGAATTTTGGCGTAAAAGGGCATTTTGGTAATTTACCTAAGGCATATAAACTACCTATCATACAACTAACTAAACGTCGTGACCATAAGGTATAACCTCGGAAGGTTATTCCCTATACAACTATGGTCACCTAAAGTGTTTGGTCGGATCCTAAAGATCGACCAAACGGGTCGGGTTCGAAAGTATAAGCGATTGTTTAGATCGCTTACCTTACGACCCTATATAAGCATTAAACCTAAAGTGACGAGCTAAGCATGTTAAAACATGCTTAAATAAGTTAGAAAAAAAGTTTGGTATCAAAACAAACTGTTTTGATACCTAAAAGTTGTTTGGTTACAAAATACGCAAGAATACGCATTTTGGCCAAAACTACGACTCGTCACTGAGCCTAGATAACGTGGTAATCAGTAGGTATAGTCACAAGGGACTATAACCATCGTGATTACGCTCACGTTGCGAAGTTCAACCGAACTTCATGTTGACCATAAACTGGTCAACGCAGAAGACGCTTAAAGAACGAAAGAATACTTACAGAGGGTCCCCGTAAGTTTGATTTTCCAAGTATTTCTCAGGTATGAAGTGTTTCACACATCAACTTAGAGAAAATTATAGAAAATCAAGTGGGTTTTGCAATTGGGGGTGTGGGTATTTATAGATTTCAGTTCACCGTTAAGATCATTCCTCGTAAACCGATCTTGAATCTCAACCCTCCATGTGTGCCCATTGTATTTCAATACTAGGGGACCTTAAAACCAGCCCATAGAATGCTCAAAACCATTTGCACAAGAGGGAAACAGCTGGATCAAGCTAGAAACCAACTTCTACTGATCTGGGGATGCCTTATGGACCGTAAGCAAAGGTCCATACGGACCGTAAGCACCTTGCAGGTTAGCAACTTTCAAAATTGGCAGTTTTAGTCCCTAAAGCCCCAAACTTGGTTTTCGATGCATTTTTGACACGTTTAAGCCCCGTTAACCCCATTTCAAAGCTCTAAAATGAAGTTAAAGTATAGGGAACTTAAAATATGCTCAAAAATATCTCAGATGTTGGCTCGTTTGGTCGTACGGTTGCGTTGTTCGGTTAATTACGACGGAAGTCGTAACGGACGCAAAAACGATCCAATTCAAGCGACGAATGGATTTCTCTTATGCCAAACACTAAAATAAAATATTTTAATGCTTACATAAATATTTAGATGTCCGGATGTATTCAAAATGTAAGTTATGCGCGAAAATGCAAACTTGTGCACTTTTTGACGCTTTTAGTCCCTGAATGGCCCAAAAGTTTATTTTAGCACACCGAACCCCTCAAAGCCTATTTCTAAGCTATGTAAAGGATATTTATGGTATTTTTAACTTATGGTCATGTTCCAGAATGTCTGTTCCAGTATGAATCGTCATACTTTCGCAGTTTGTCAAATTTAGTCCCTGTAAGCGAATTAACTTGATTTTGCCATACCAAAGCCTTCAAAACTTATTTCTAAGTTATGTAATGGTTATTTAAGGTATGTTAAGCATATGTTGATGTTCCGGAGTGTTTTTCGCATTAAACTGATTACGTTTACGCACCAGTTGGCGTATAACTCTCCAGAAAGCGATGTAGAGTTTGAAATTGAACAAAAATCAAAACATGCAAAATGTCAAACATAACTAAACAAACATTGGGATCAAATATCATTATTTTATTGATTTGGATATTTGTTTAATGGTCGTGGAGGCACAGGTGTCACAGTCTCCCCTACTTCAGGAAATTTCGTCCCGAAATTTATTCGTAGGAGTCTGTCTGTGACTTTGTGTTAAATGATCATCAAAGATATGCAAGGCATAATCCTGTCATTTTCCTCAACGGATATTCTTCAGAAGCGAAAATGATCGAACGGAGTCATTTTCCTCAACGGGTTCTTCGGAAATGGAAAATGAAGGATTTAACTAAACGGATATTCATTTCCCTCAACAGATATTCTTCAGAAGTGAAAATGAATGGATGATTCATTTTTCCTCAACGGGTTCTTCGTCAGAAACATGAATGAAGGAATAATCAACGGATATTCATTTCCCTCGACGGATACTCTTCAGAACAAAAATGAACAAACGGAGTCATTTTCCTCAGTGGGTATTCTTCAGAATTGGAAATGAAGGATTAAACAAACGGATATTCATTTCCCTCGACGGATACTCTTCAGAACAAAAATGAACAAACGGAGTCATTTTCCTCAACGGGTATTCTTCAGAATTGGAAATGAAGGATTAAACAAACGGATATTCATTTCCCTCGACGGATACTCTTCAGAACGAAAATGAACAAACAGAGTCATTTTCCTCAACGGGTATTCTTCAGAATTGGAAATGAAGGATTAAACAAACGGATATTCATTTCCCTCGACGGATACTCTTCAGAACGAAAATGAATAAACGGAGTCATTTTCCTCTACGGGTATTCTTCTGAATTGGAAATGAAGGATTAAACAAACGGATATTCATTTCCCTCGACGGATACTCTTTAGAACGAAAATGAACAAACGGAGTAATTTTCCTCAACGGGTATTCTTCAGAATTGGAAATGAAGGATTAAACAAACGGATATTCATTTCCCTCAATGGATATTCTTTCAAAAGTGAAAAATGAATAGCTAGTTCATTTTTCCTCAATGGATGCTTCATCAGAAATGGAAATGAATAGGGTTAACTCTAGACACATGACATAACTTGCTGTGATTTCCATTCACTAAATTCCATAATTATGTATGCATCCATAATTACGTAATTTCTTGCATAGTAATCACAGTTTGTTTTATAATATGAAGGGGATAGAATTTGAACAAGATCGAGACAACTTATGATTAGGTCAACACATCAACACACAAGCACATAATTGTTTTCTTGGATATACATTTTGTTATCATCTTGTTATTAATTGTTATTAACTTGATGTCGATTTGAACATGGGTATTCAAGGTACACCAGGAACCCAGTCGATGGACTTCAACGTCCTCAAGAATCTATCTGAAAATAGGGTGATCTTCCAAGAATTCGACTTCTGATTACCAGGAATCATAACATTTGAATTAAGGTACACAATAATTAAGGACTTACGGAAATACCCTTAGGTACCCTATTAAGGATTTATAGTGGTATATTGGGTATTCGTCCAGTGTTGTAACTTGCGCCTTGTACTTTGTTTCTTTGGAAGAAATGTGTACTTAGGTTCTTCGTGGAAATCGCAAGAAATCAAAAGATGGGAGGAATGCGGTTCCTTGATTGTTGGTATCGTAGGGGATATGTCGTTTATTCATGCAACCACAATTGTACATTGCAATGTAAATAAAGGATTTATTTATAAACAACAACAACTGTTTCATAGATCGTGACAACAAAAGAAAATAATACACAAGGCTTGATTATTTTCTAAACAGCGTTGCCTTCTGTCGGTCAGATACTCATCCCTGAGCTGGATTTGCATTAGCAAGCCTTGGGCAATTCCTACGAAAATAGCCCATCTCGCCACAGTTGTAGCAAGACCCCGGTGGAAAACGAGCTTGGGCAGGGTTGTTGCCAGCCTGATTTGGTGCAGCTGCGGTTGGGCAAACCCTTGCTGTATGACCTATAAGTTCACAAATTTGGCACTTGCGTCACTTCACACCAGCATGATGATGAAGGTTACATTGATTGCACAAGGGTGCAGTTCCGTTATATGGCTTTCTTGCAGGGGGTTGAGCTGGTTGGTTGGGGATGGCTTGATCATTGTGAGCAACTAAGGCGAAGTTTTGAGAAACCTTTCGCTTCTTTAACTTCTTGGAGGATTCAGTCTGTTCATCCTTTGGTTTCGATTCCACGATCGATTTCTTGTCAGCCTTTCGAAAAATTTTACCTTTCCTGATCTGAGATTCAGTCAAGGTTGCAGATAGCTCAATGGCCTGTCTAACTGTAGTAGGGTTGCTACCAGTCACAATGTCTTGTATTGAGTCAGGGAGGCCATCAATGTATTTTTCGATTGCCTTATCTAAAGGCGTAGCCATGTTCGGGCATAACAGACTCAACTCCTCATACCTATCAGTGTAAGCCCGATCCTCACCACTATCTTGCTTCAAATCATAAAATTCCCTTTCTAAAGCCCTCAGTTCTTGACGAGGACAGAACTCCTTCATTATAAGGGCCCTAAGCTCAGCCCAAGTCTGTGCTAAAGCAACCTCAGCACCACGGTCTCTCATAACCCCGTTCCACCATGTAAGAGCCCTCTTCTGAAACACACTGGAAGCAAACTAGACCTTGCGATAATCAGGACACTAAACGTGATGAAACATACTCTCAGTGCTCTCGAACCATTGTAGGAGCCCAGTTGCTCCTTCAGAACCACTAAACTTGAGTGGCTTAGCCGAATTGAAACTCTTGAAATTGCATGGAGCATTATTGTTGTTGTTGGCTTGGTTCAGTTGAGCAATAAGATTTGGGAAAGCAGCAGCCATTTGCTGCGCGATGATTTCTGCCAGTTCGGCATTCGCTATTTGATTGTCGCGTCGAGTAGGCATTCTAAAAGAGGGAAACATGAAAGGAAATGAGTGAGATGATTAGATGAAAAGGATGAGATGATACAAAATTTGACAAAAGCAAAGATGGTGGTCATTTGTTTGTTACCACAAGGCAAACAAACGACACATTGTGACTAATCAAAGTAAATGGGTCAAAAATAATGTATCGCGAAGACATGCTCGCCTATAAGTGAACACTCACCCCAAGAGTTCCCAGGTAAGAGTGACTGGTTCGATTATGTGGATTTGTACGAACACTCTAGCCTTAGACAGAAAACCCAGGGTACAGGCATTCACTCTTCCAGTTTGCACGTGTTCACACTATTTAGGACCCAAAACTTTGACGAGATTTTGAAAACTCTAAGGGGTTCAAAACCTTATAACAGAGGGTTCAAAACCTTACAACAGAGGGTTCAAAACCTAGTAATCAATCATCCAAGAACAGATGCTTAATTTTCAAAGCGGATTCGGGATTGATGTTCTCGTTGTGGTTATCACCTAAGGATAGGTGACGTTTTTTTTTTGTTTTAAAAATCTAAACGCAAATCTTCTTGCGTTAGGGTCCTAGAAAGGTTATAGTCTAGGTCAAAGCATTACTAATAACCTAATTCCCTATAACCATTGGCTCTGATACCAACTTTTCTGTCACACCCCGACCACGTAAAACAACAAAACGTGGCGGAAACGTCGGCGAGTGTTGTAACAGAATTAATTGTTTCACAACCATGGAAATTAATGTTACGTTTTATTTATCAAATAAGAGGGTTACATTGTCTTAAAACAAGAAACAAAGAGTACATAACATAATTTAACTAGTTCTTGCTTCGTTTTAAGTCACTAAGGCACAAGTCCGCCTAAGTGTGTCTCGATCATCCTATGCAACAGTTCCTGAAAACACATGTGAAAATAGGTACGTCAGCATAAAAATGCCTGTGAGATACATAGGTTTTGAGAAAATAGGATTCATGACTTGGGTTTAAAGAATCTGTTTAATAAGAAGTAGTCATGAATCTTGTTGAGTGTTTTCTTTCATAAATAATTTGAAAAGCAATGAATAAATCAAATGATGTGTACGTATAACAGAACAATGTATGGTTAAGTGAATAACCAAGTAAAATGAGTCTGTATAAGTTAAGTTATTTGTAAAACGATGTTTATGTGAAAATGTGTTGTAGATGTAATATGTCTAAACTGAAATGGTTTAAATAACGCTACGATATGTAATACCATAAAAGCACTTATATATCGGAAGTACCAGCGGCGTATCCACCATGTTTTTATCGTATTACACGTTCCCTCGTTACTTAAATCACTTACCCAAACAACCACCAAGATGTAATGTTTAACAATTGTAGAAATGTTTATGTATGGTCAAATGTCTATTGTCAAATGTAATTCATGTAATGTGTAAACAATGTTATGTATGGTAAGTAGAATGAGACTACTTAAACCATAAGTAAAAAACTACAAAACTAAGTATTTAAATAATTCAAAAGTTATGCTTTGTAGAATAATGTATCAAACGGTTCATATAATCAATGGTTACAAACGGTTCACACAATCAAAAGGTTACAAATGGTTCACATAAATCAAACGGTTACAAATGGTTCATATAAATCAGACGGTTACAAATGGTTCAAAATGTAGAACAATGTGTCCATATGCTGGATGAGCATATGCAACAAAAATGTAATGTAAAACAGTGTGTCCATATGCTGGATGAGCATATGCTACAAAATGTAATGTAAAACAGTGTGTCCATATGCTGGATGAGCATATGCAACAAAATGTAATGTAAAACAATGCACTAGGTATGTGCTAAATGGACATACATAGTGTGAAATGCATGAAATCATGTACTATACGTGTACTAATGGACATAGCTAGCATATGATATGAAAACATGGAAAAGCACGAAAGTAACAAGTAGGCACATGTGTTTCACCCCAAAACAGTTTGAAAACAGAAAAAGAGGCGTCTATGTACTCACATGAGATTGCTCAATAGTCCTAGGATAACGACCAAGCAAAGCTAGAAGATCACGGGATCAAACGGCACCTAATATAGGTAACTACGTTAATAATCCGGACCTAAATCGGAGGATCGGATAGAATGAGGGTTCCTAAACCAAACTAGTATGGGAACTCATGTAATATGGTTTAACAAAGCCTACATTCTAAAATGAAACCTAACCTAAGTGCTTACGACCCATTATGACCCGTTTAGGTAGCTTATGCTACTTTAACGCGTCGTTCACGTAAAACGCATTCGGAACGCCTAACTAGTCCTATGATAAGTAAAATATGCCTTAACATGTCTAATATTGTTGCCAAATCAGTTTAGATATCACAAATTATGTTACATATGCTTAAAATGAATTTTGGCATAAAAAGGGCATTTTGGTAATTTACCTAAGGCATATAAACTACCTATCATACAACTAACTAAACGTCGTGACCATAAGGTATAACCTCGGAAGGTTATTCCCTATACAACTATGGTCACCTAAAGTGTTTGGTCAGATCCTAAAGATCGACCAAACGGGTCGGGTTCGAAAGTATAAGCGATTGTTTAGATCGCTTACCTTACGACCCTATATAAGCATTAAACCTAAAGTGACGAGCTAAGCATGTTAGAACATGCTTAACTAAGTTAGAAAACAAGTTTGGTATCAAAACAAACGGTTTTGATACCTAAAAGTTGTTTGGTTACAAAATACGCAAGAATACGCATTTTGGCCGAAACTACGACTCGTCACTGAGCCTAGATAACGTGGTAATCAGTAGGTTTAGTCACAAGGGACTATAACCATCGTGATTATGCTCACGTTGCAAAGTTCAACCGAACTTCGTGTTGACCATAAACTGGTCAACGCAGAAGACGCTTAAAGAACGAAAGAATACTTACAGAGGGTCCCCACAAGTTTGATTTTCCAAGTATTTCTCAGGTATGAAGTGTTTCACACATCAACTTAGAGAAAATTTCAGAAAATCAAGTGGGTTTTGCAATTGGGGGTGTGGGTATTTATAGATTTCGGTTCACCATTAAGATCGTTCCTCATAAACCGAGCTTGAATCTCAACCCTCCATGTGTGCCCATTGTATTTCAATACTAGGGGACCTTAAAACAAGCCCATAGAATGCTCAAAACCATTTGCACAAGAGGGAAATAGCTGGATCAAGCTGGAAACCAACTTCTGCTGATCTGGGGATGCCTTACGGACCGTAAGCAAAGGTCCATACGGACCGTAAGCACCTTGCAGGTCAGCAACTTTCAAAATTGGCAGTTTTAGTCCCTGAAGCCCCAAACTTGGTTTTCGATGCATTTTTGACACGTTTAAGCCCCGTTAACCCCATTTCAAAGCTCTAAAATGAAGTTAAAGTATAGGGAACTTAAAATATGCTAAAAAATATCTCGGATGTCGGCTCGTTTGGTCGTACGGTTGCGTTGTTCGGTTAATTACGACGGAAGTCGTAACGGACGCAAAAACGATCCAATTCAAGCGACAAATGGATTTCTCTTATGCCAAACACTAAAATAAAATATTTTAATGCTTACATAAATTTTTGGATGTTCGGATGTATTCCGAATGTAAGTTATGCGCGAAAATACAAACTTGTGCACTTTTTGACGCTTTTAGTCCCTGAATGACCCAAAAGTTTATTTTAGCACACAGAACCCCTCAAAGCCTATTTCTAAGCTATGTAAAGGATATTTATGGTATTTTTAACTTATGTTCATGTTCTGGAATGTCTGTTCCAGTATGAATCGTCATACTTTCGCAGTTTGTCAAATTTAGTCTTTGTAAGCGAATTAACTTGATTTTGCCATACCAAATCCTTCAAAGCTTATTTCTAAGTTATGTAAAGGTTATTTATGGTATGTTAAGCATATGTTGATGTTCCGGAGTGTTTTTCGCATTAAACTGATTACGTTTACGCACCAGTTGGCGTATAACTCTCCAGAAAGCGATGTAGAGTTTGAAATTGAACAAAAATCAAAACATGCAAAATGTCAAACATAAATAAACAAACATTGGGATCAAATATCATTATTTTATTGATTTGGATATTTGTTTGATGGTCGTGGAGGCACAGGTGTCACACTGGTGCAGCAATTCCACAGCGTGTTCAGAGAAGTCACCCAATTATGAATATAATTGGCCCTATAACTGCAGGTGTCCAAACCCATAACAAATCGGGAGACATCAACTCATGCCTATAAATATGATTCATTTCTCAGATTGAGCCTAAGAACATTGATGTCGCTTTGCAGGAACCTGGATGGGTTGATGCTATGCATGAAGAGCTCAATCAGTTCGAAAGACTAGGAGTATGGAAGCTAGAAAAGCTACCTCAAGGAAAACGTGCTCTTGGAATACGATGGGTGTTTCAAAACAAACTGGATGATATTGGAGTAATTGTTAGGAACAAGGCTCGATTGGTGATCCAAGGTTTCAATCAAGTGAAGGTTTGGACTATGATGAAGTATATGCTCCAGTAGCGCGTCTTGAAGCCATTCACATTTTCTTGGCATATTCATCTTTCATAGGCTTCATAGTGTATCAGATGGATGTCATGTCACACCCCGACCGCGTAAAACAACAAACCGCAGTGGAAACGTCGGGGAGTCGAGTAACAGAATCATTGTTTCATAACACATGGAATTTAAAGTTTGGTTTTATTAGATATAATGTTTACATTGTCTTAGGTTTAAACTGAAAACATAACATAAATTAAATTGTCTTGCTTGATTTTAAGTCACTAAGGCCCAAGTCTGCTTAAGTGTAGCATGATCAACCTCAAACATTAGCACTTGAAACACATGTGAAAATAGGTACGTCAGCATAAAAATGCCTGTGAGATACATAGGTTTTGTTGATGAGGATTCATGACTTGAAAGTTAAAATAAGTGTTTAACGAAAAAGTTGTCATGAATCTTATAAAATGTTTTCTTTTATAAAATCATATGAAAATCGATAAGAAAATCGGATGATATAAAAGAATGTTGTATGGTTAAATAAATAACCAAATGAATTAATTTATATAAAATATGTCATGTCTTGAAATAAAATATCATGTTTGGTGTAAAAGATGTCTTGCTTTTGTGTAAAATGCCATGTCTTGTCTTTGTCGAAGTGGTTTAGATAACGCCACGATATTTAATACAATAAAAGCACTTATATATAGGAAGTACCAGTGGCGTATTCACCATGCTTTTATCATATTACACACGTTTCATTATTTAAATCACTTATCAATAACCACCAAATATGTCATGTCTAAACCAATGTCAAGTGTCATGTGTAAACAATGTCTAATGTCAAGTATAAACCATGTCTTATATAACAAATGTCTTGTATGGCAAGTAAAAAGTCTTTACTCAAACCACATGTGTCACACCCCGACCACGTAAAGCAACAAAACGTGGCGGAAACGTCGGGGAGTGTTGTAACAGAATCATTGTTTCACAACCATGGATTAAATAATTTCGTTTTATTAAATTATTGAACTCATTGTTTTATTACAAATCAGATAAATATAAATATTATCTTTCAAGTTTTAAAGTCGCTAAGGCACAAGTCCATCCTATGTATAGCATGCATCAATAATCATCACATAACAGCACCTGAAACATGTGTAAAAATAGGTACGTCAGCATAAAAATGCCTGTGAGATACATAGGTTTTATTATAATAGGATTCATGACTTGTAAGTTTGGAGAAAAATATTTAATCAAAAATAGTCATGAACCTTAAAATATTTTCTTTTATAAATCATACAAAAATTTATAAGAAATCAGATGATATAATAGAATAACGCATAAGTAAATAAATAACCAATTAAAAATGAGTTTGTATAAAATATGTTGTTTGTAAAACAATATTTTGATAAAAAGGTTTATAGTACATATATAAAAATATACTTTGGTTTTAAGAAATTCGAATAAGTAATATATTAAAATATGTTTCAGTTCCAAAATAATTAAACAGATAGTATATTAAATATACTTTAGTCGTCAAAATAATAATTTTCAGTAGTATATCAAAAGTATACTTTGGTTTTATTAATAACATATTAAACTATGCT
Source organism: Helianthus tuberosus (assembly GCA_030545235.1). Classification (NCBI taxonomy): domain Eukaryota; kingdom Viridiplantae; phylum Streptophyta; class Magnoliopsida; order Asterales; family Asteraceae; genus Helianthus; species Helianthus tuberosus. The sequence goes on from JARYGA010022970.1 coordinate 19,974, forward strand.
TTGGTTTTATAAATAACATATTAAACTATGTTTTGGTTTTATGAATAACATATTAAACTATGTTTTGGTTTTATAAATAACATATTAAGCTATGTTTTTGGTTTTATAAATAACATATTAAGCTATGTTTTTGGTTTTATAAATAACATATCAAACTATGTTTTGGTTTTATAAATAACATATTAAGCTATGTTTTGGTTTTATAAATAACATATTAAGCTATGTTTTGGTTTTATAAATAACATATTAAACTATGTTTTGGTTTTATAAATAACATATCAAACTATGTTTTAATAATTAATAAAATACATATGTTGGTTTTGTACAATATCACACATGAGAGCATATCAAACTATACTTTTGGGAGTATAACTAAATATACAATAAAAGTGTGATTTAAGAATTCAACCAAACCTAGTGCATCAAAATACACCTTTGAGACTATAGAAATATCACAAAGGCAATCCCTATTTGGATAAAATATCGGTTTCTGACATTCCATGACAACAGGAATGGGGTGTCAAATCCTATAGCGCTATATCATACTACCAACCGGTCTGGTGAACATAAAATAAGTACTATCCAACAATTAATTTTATAATCTTTAAAAAAAATTAGTGTTTAAATCATAAATAATCATTCAGTTTGTCAAAAGATAGGTACTAATATGTATAATCAGTTATACTTTGAAATCATGAACATAACAATTAGGTACACATGCTTCACCCCAAAACATTTGAAAAAAAGTAAAAGAGGGGACTATGTACTCACTTGAGGATGCTTAGAAGTCTTGAATAACGACCAAGCAAAGCTAGAGGGATTACGGAAATCAAACGGCACCTAATATAGGTAACTACATTAATAAACCGGACCTAAATCGGGAGATCGGATAGGATGAGGTTTCGTAAACCAAATGAGTATTGGAACTCATATGATATGGTTTAACAAAGCCTACATACTAAAATGAAACCAAACCTAAGTGCTTACGACCCATTACGACCCGTTTAGGTAGCTTACGCTACTTTAACGCGTCGTTCGCGTAAAACGCGTTCGGACCGGCTAACTAGTCATATGACCAGTATTATATGCTTTAACAAGTCTAATAATGTTGCCTAATCAGTTTAGATGTCAAAATTTATGTTACATATGCTTAAAATGAATTTATGCGTAAAAAGGGCATTTTGGTCATTTTCCTAAGGCATATAAACTACCTATTATACAACTACTTAAACGAAGTGACTATAAGGTATAACCTCGGAAGGTTATTCCCTATATAAATATGGTCACTAAACATGTTTGGTCGGATCCTAATGATCGACCAAACGGGTCTAGTTCGAAAGTCTAAGCGGTTGTTTAGACCGCTTGACTTACGACTCTACATAAGCACTAAACCTAAAGTGACGAGCTAAACATGTTGAAACATGTTTAGTTAAGTTAGAAAACAGGATTTGATATCAAAACAAAGTGTTTTGATACCCAAGAGTAGTTTGGTTACAAAATACGCATGAATACGCATTTTGGCCGAAACTACGACTCGTCACTACACCTAATCAACGTGGTAATCAGTAGGTATAGTCACTTGGGACTATAACCATCGTGATTACGCTCACGTCGTGAAATTCAAACGAACTTCGTGTTGACTATAAACTGTTCATAGCAGAAAGTCAAACACTGTTTAACTTTCGTGCTAGAAAACGATAAAAGCACGAAAGGATACTGACAAAGGGTCCAAGCAAGGAAATCTTGATCAAACTACTCAGGTATGAAGTCCTTGAACTCCAACATAGAGTAATTCAATCAGATTTGTGAGGAAACAAGTGAATGGAAGTGGGTATTTATAGGAAACCCATAACCGCTAGGATCGTTCCTCGCAAAACGTGCTTCGATTGTCACACCCTGGCTTTGCGGAAGCGTGGTTAATTTTGGTGTGACTTCTTAATACCATAGCTTAACCATAACAAGCTATATGAATTTAAAAACCATGCAAGTCATCCATTAATTTTTGAAAATCAAAATACAGTACCATTGTTTTAACCAACAACCATAACCTTGTTCAACAACATTACAAAATAAAACATAACATAAACGTGGTTTAAGGACTGTGTCTTGTCCAGGAAAGAGACACATCCCCTAAACCCTGATGACTCCATGACAAGTGCAGCGGAAAACGTTCCATACCGTGCCAGATCCGTTTAATTTCCTGAAATACATGTGAGTTGAAAAATCAACAATAATGTTGAGCGAGTTCATGTGCAAGTGAGTAAGTAAAAACACTTGTAAGTATAAAAGTTTCCTGGTATGTAGCAGTGTAAGAGGACTTGTGATCACCAATGGTTTGCAAGGCCATTAGCATGTCGTGAAATGCAAGTAGGAAGACACAACCCTAGCCGATTTTGCGTTGGGTACCAAGTCACTCCGGGTCCGTTCTGTTAGTCCTCTGTGAGGCCTGTTCTGTTGGGCCGGGAGCTGGGCTCGCTACACCCAAATAGATCTACCGCTCGAGTCCCTCGGTGTTCTAACTACCCATTCACATGATCTAAACCTCCTTACGTAATTCATACCGTGTATAAAGTACTTGTAAACAAAGTAACATGTATTTCACCCCCGCAGTTAAGTAAACTGAAAACAGTTAGAGGAAAAGGGGGACATGAACTCACAGTGAATGCACGTCTCTACCAAGTGTCTCCAATACAGTAAGCTGTGCAACGACCTACAAGTGCTAATTCTATTAGACGGACGGCCGTGCCTTAGCTTTATAGTTTATGTCTTTGGGAAATTGTTAGACAACTATTTCGTGTTTATGTTCCGTATACACTTGGTAGTTAAACTTCTTCCCAAGGATGGGGGATACAATACATGTGCGTAAGTTACGTTTTATCAATCTTGTGGTAATGTAATTACCGGTGTAACTTATATGTTAATGTGGAAGCGTTCGCAAAGTTTTGGAATCATTAACGCTTGTAAATATTATTTTTACTCTAAAATAATATTTATGTATTTTCACAAAATAATCATAAACAGTGTTGTGACAAACATATTTATCACATTAATCTTTGTGCAAATCCCACCTCCGAATATTTAGTAAATAAAGTCATGGCGAAATTTTATGTTTCGAAAATATGTCCAAAGATAGTTCTAACACTTGTTGTGTAAAAATTCTAAGTGTTAGGTTTTTAGGAAAATTTCGCCAGAGTTTCCTCTGTAACTGGAGGTGGCCACGCTTTCAAGCGTATCATTTTCTTTTAATCAAATCAATCAACAACTTCTTTATTCAATCAAACAATTTCCGACACATCAAACTGGTCGACAAGTATGTAAATTTGCATAATCACATGAACTTGTAGTTTTTCCGCATCTATAATGTAAATCCCCTTTATATATGTAGATCTTTATGTAAAGTAACTTCAATCTTGTAAAAACCTCGTGTTTGGAAAAATCCGTCTTTACAACTTCTAGTAACAAGTGACAAAACTACTTCTTTGTCGGGTCTTTTTGTTTCACAAGTGTTTAAACACTTGTGGTTTATAAAACCATATTTACTAGTGTAAGATCCACTTTTTAAAATACATGATTTCTTAAATGTGTGGTTCTTCAAAAATACCACTTGCGGATACGTAGATCCGCTAGTTTTAAACACCATTGTACCGGTTAAATCACTTTTACACAAGTAATATATTTCTACACAAGTTCATGCATCTTGTGTGGTAGAGTTTCGCCTTTTAACCCTTGTGGTAACCAAAAACAAGCTTATGTGAAGATCCATGATCTTACAAAGTCGGGTTAAACGGAGATCCGAGCTACCACATCATAGATCGGGTCTAGATAAACACATATTTCAAGTCCTACGACTTTTACACAAGTTATATGCTATTAACCACCACTTTAAGTATTTTTACTAGACTTTTAAACATCATCTTTCATTTTAACGAGATTCAACCGACAATAATTCTTTTACCCACTTTAGATAAGTGTAAAAACAAGTTTTAAGTGATATACCTCTAGCTCAAGGCTAGGGAAGATCTTTGGCGAAAAAGAGGTGGATAAAAGCTAACGGGAGTGGTCCTTCGCGTCCCGAGTGCACCAAAGCTCCTAATACGCGACCTTGGATGTTTGTATGATGATGGAATGGAGTGAACAAGATCCGAAAATGTGGTGGTGTAGTGGAGGGGGTTCGGCCGAGAGGTAGAGAGGGCAAGAGAGAGTGATTAAGTTTGTGATTATCTCATGTGGTTAAGTGTTGTATTTATAGGGAAATTAAAGTGTATTACCCAATGGTCGATATGTAGGCTAGATTTTAAACCAAGTTGATTAGGAGATCTTGCATGGTACAAGTCTTGTCCCCTCCTAGTTACAAAGGGACCGAAATCGGCCATGGGGGGGTCCCTTGGTTCGATTTTAAGTAGTAATTAGGAGATATAGTTTGGTTAAATAAGTTAACTAAGTGTTTAACTTAGTTAGTTAATATATAGCGTGTTATGACGGGTGTTAGGGTAATCAGAGACCCTAACTGGCTCAGAAAAATATAATTAGTGAAAATAGTAATATTTTCATGTTCCGGGTAAAGTCCGGGTGTCTGGTTGGATAGTAATCCGTTAACGTGTTACAAAAGGCTTTAAAGTGTCGTTATTACATTTTTAGTGACACAATTTGTTTTCCCGACACTTTAGAAAGTGTCTAGTAATATTTTCTCATGTTCTGGCACTTTACTAGTCAGCTAGAAGCTGGTTAATTTATTAAAGTGCTGTGTTTGGTACTTAAAGTACGTTTTTGGCACATCCGAATCAGTGTATCTTATTCCTAGAGACGCGGTACCACAACCCTTATATCCCTACACTCACTACCAGTGTAGCCAAAATATATGAGGCTCTTAACAGGCCTTAGAGGCAGTATCTGCCTGATGCTGGTTATATCAGCATGTTCACTGTGTATCCGTTTAGTGCTACTGTGCTTTTTGTGCATCATGTTTGTCACTAGGGTTCAGTATGTAATTTATGTAGTGACAGCAAATAAGGTATGATGCAAGTAAGTGCATGTATCAGTATGCAGGTAGCAGTTTATCAGCTAGTTCAAACAAGCACAGTAATTAAGCAGTAATTAATCATTAATTAAGTTGTACGGATACCTGGTTTAGTGCGGGTTGTCACATTCTCCCCCCGTTAAATAAATTTCGTCCCGAAATTTAAGTTCTGCTTGTAGAAGCAGGGTTCCTAGAAAAAAAGTGGGGGTATTTCTCTTTCATTCGGTCCTCACGTTCCCATGTGAATTCAGGACCATGTCTGGCATTCCAACGAACTTTGACGAGTTTGACACTGCTCCGGCGGGTCTTGTTAACTTTCCAATCTGTGACCTCGACAGGTTCTTCTACGAAGTGGAGCGTGTCGTCAATATGAATCTCGTCGGTAGGAATGGCAACGTCAACTTGAGTTGGACTTTTCTTTAAATTGGATACATGAAATGTATCGTGAACACCATTCAGTTCAGCAGGTAGGTCCAACTTGTATGCTACAGTTCCAATTCTTTCCAGAATTTTGAAGGGACCAATGTAGCGCGGATTTAACTTTCCATGCTTCCCAAAGCGTACCACCCCCTTCCAGGGTGAAACTTTCAATAACACCATTTCTCCGACTTGGAAGTCCACATGCTTCCGGTTTGGATCCGCGTAGGCCTTTTGCCTGTGGCGAGCAGCTTCGATGCGTTTAAGCATTTGCGCAATTTTGTCTGTCGTCCCTTGGACGATTTCGGGACCAGCAAGCTGCCTATCACCGGCGTCAGACCAACAGAGTGGTGATCGGCACTTGTGTCCGTATAGGGCCTCAAATGGCGCGACACCAATACTGGTGTGGTAGCTGTTGTTGTATGAAAATTCGACCAAAGGTAAGTGTTTATCCCAGCTACCGCTCAAATCCATAACACATGCCCTCAGCATGTCTTCCAAAGTTTGTATTGTTCGCTCGCTCTGGCCGTCAGTTTGCGGATGGAACGCAGTGCTCAGATTCAATTGTGAGCCAAAAGATTCTTGGAAGGATTGCCATATCCTTGACACAAACCTTCCGTCTCTATCAGAGATGATTGAGAGAGGTACTCCATGGCGTGCTACGATCTCTCTCAAGTAAATTTCCGCAAGTTTACTAGTGCTGTTTTTCTCCTTGATCGGCAGAAAGTGTGCGGATTTTTGTTAGGCGGTCAACCATCACCCAAATCATATCATGGCCTCTTGGCGTTCTTGGCAGTTTTGTAACAAAATCCATTGAGATTTGTTCCCATTTCCACTTGGGAATCTCAGGTTGTTGCAGAAGTCCCGAAGGCTTCTGGTATTCCGCTTAAACCTTAGCGCACGTTAAACATTTGCTCACGTAAACAGCAACGTCGCCTTTTATCCTAGGCCACCAATAATAACCTTCGAGATCCTGGTACATCTTATCCGATCCAGGGTGGATGGAGTACCGTGACTTGTGCGCTTCATCGAAAATAACTTCCCTTAATCCACCAAACAGAGGAACCCAAATCCTTTTCTCAAAACATAACGTTCCTTCCTCGTTTGGTACCAAAAGCTTCTCCATTCCACGGAGATATTCTTCCTCAAGGTTTCCCTCCTTGAGAGCTTCCTTTTGTGCAGCACGAATACGCAAGGAAAGATTGGTTCGAATAATCATTCCCAAAGCCCTAACCCTTATGGGCTTGATTCTTTCTTTACGACTTAGGGCATCGGCGACTACATTCGCCTTCCCTGGGTGATACTTTATCTCGCAGTCGTAATCGTTCAATAATTCAACCCATCGTCTTTGCCTCATATTCAACTCCTTCTGGTTGAATATATGCTGTAGGCTTTTGTGATCTGTGAAGATTGTGCACTTCGTACCATACAGGTAGTGTCTCCAGATCTTTAGTGCAAAACCACTGCGCCAAGCTCCAAATCGTGGGTGGTATAGTTCTTTTCGTGTACCTTCAGTTGGCGCGATGCGTAGGCAATAACCTTTTGGCGTTGCATCAACACGCAACCCAATCCTTGACGCGATGCGTCGCAGTATACCACAAAATTGTCGGTACCTTCTGGTAGAGCTAAGATTGGCGCGTTACAAAGCTTATCCTTTAATATCTGAAATGCTTCATCCTGTTTGATTCCCCAATCAAACGTCTTGTCCTTCTGCGTGAGGAGCGTCAAAGGTTGAGCGATTTTTGAGAAATCCTCGATGAACCTTCAATAGTAGCCAGCCAAACCCAAGAATTGTCGAATCTCGGTTGGCGTTGTAGGCGTTTCCCAATTCTTGATTGCCTCGATCTTTGTGGGATCAACATGAATTCCATCCCCATTAACCACATGTCCAAGAAACTGGACTTCGCGTAGCCAAAACTCGCACTTGGAGAATTTGGCGTACAGTTGTTCTTTCTTTAGCAGCTCCAATATGGTTCTAAGATGTTGTTCGTGTTCAGCCTTCGTCTTTGAGTAAATCAGGATGTCGTCGATGAATACAATCACGAACTTGTCTAAGTATGGCTTGCAAACTCTATTCATCAAGTCCATAAAGACTGCAGGTGCGTTTGTCAAACCAAATGGCATAACGAGGAACTCGTAGTGTCCATAACGAGTTCGGAAGGCTGTTTTCGGGATACTTTCCTCCTGTATCCTTAGTTGATGGTATCCAGATCGAAGATCGATCTTAGAGTAACAGCTTGAACCTTGAAGTTGGTCGAACAGATCATCGATTCTTGGCAGTGGATACCTGTTCTTGATCGTCAGCTTGTTCAATTCTCTGTAGTCAATACACATGCGGAAACTTCCGTCCTTTTTCTTGACAAACAGGACCGGAGCTCCCCAAGGCGAGAAGCTTGGTCGGATAAAACCCTTGTCTAACAACTCTTGAAGTTGTGTCGACAATTCCTGCATCTCAGACGGAGCAAGTCTATAAGGTGCCTTAGCCACAGGCGCGGCGCCTGGAACTAAGTCGATGTGAAACTCCACTTGCCTCTGAGGTGGCAGTCCGGGTAAGTCTTCTGGGAAGACTTCTGGATATTCCCTTACGACAGGGATGTCTTCGATCCTTGGCTCGGCAGCCTTCTTATCCACGATGTGCGCCAGAAAAGCAACACATCCTTTCTGTAAACACTTCCTTGCCTTCAAGCAGCTGATAAATCTTAGCGGTGTGTCACGCTTCTCTCCGTGAACCACAATTGTCTCACCATCATCAGTTGGGATACGAACAACTTTCTCGTGGCATACTATCTCAGCCTTGTTTCCGGATAACCAATCCATTCCTACCACCACGTCGAAACTTCCCAATTCGACTGGTAGTAGATCCAAAGTAAACTCGCGTTCTCCCAGTTCTATCACGCAGCCTCTGATTACTTCGTTGGCTTCAACTAACTTTCCATTAGCTAATTCGATCGAGTAGGGTATGTCTAACTTATTAGCAGCTAACCCAAGCATATTCTTAAATTCTAATGATACGAAGCTATAGTCGGCACCAGTATCAAATAAAACAGATGCATAGCGCTGATTGATAGGGAACGTACCAGAAATCACACCTGGATCCTGGCATGCCTCACAAGCTCTGATGTTGGATTTTCTCTCACGGTCTTGTTTCAACTTCAGGCATTCCCTCTTAAAATGTCCAACTTCCTTACAATGGTAGCATCCTATCATTCGGCCATTTCCTTTCCCATTTCCACCTAGAGCGTTGTTACTGTTTTCTCCTTGTATGGAACTCTTCATCCCACAACCTTCCTTGTTGTGTCCTTTCCTCCCGTACCAAGGCTTCTGACATCCACCATCACGGTGACACTTGCACTTAGCACATCTTGGTTTGGTTTCTAAGTAAATCTTATCATTGGCCTGTTTGTTGTTAGGGCAATCTTTCTTGAAATGCCCTTTGTCCCCGCAGTCAAAGCAACCTCGAATAGATCTTTGTTCATCGTTGTTCATTTGGGTATCTTCGGTAAGCTTCCTTTTGTTCTTTCCAGACGACTCTACCTGAGTTTTCTTGTCAGGGTTTGCAAGTTTTTCTAGTCTAATTGTGTCACACCCTGGCTTTGCGGAAGCGTGGTTAATTTTGGTGTGACTTCTTAATACCATAGCTTAACCATAACAAGCTATATGAATTTAAAAACCATGCAAGTCATCCATTAAGTTTTGAAAATCAAAATACAGTACCATTGTTTTAACCAACAACCATAACCTTGTTTAACAACATTACAAACTAAAACATAACATAAACGTGGTTTAAGGACTGTGTCTTGTCCAGGAAAGAGACACATCCCCTAAACCCTGATGACTCCATGACAAGTGCAGCGGAAAACGTTCCATACCGTGCCAGATCCGTTTAATTTCCTGAAATACATGTGAGTTGAAAAATCAACAATAATGTTGAGCGAGTTCATGTGCAAGTGAGTAAGTAAAAACACTTGTAAGTATAAAAGTTTCCTGGTATGTAGCAGTGTAAGAGGACTTGTGATCACCAATGGTTTGCAAGGCCATTAGCATGTCGTGAAATGCAAGTAGGAAGACACAACCCTAGCCGATTTTGCGTTGGGTACCAAGTCACTCCGGGTCCGTTCTGTTAGTCCTCAGTGAGGCCTGTTCTGTTGGGCCGGGAGCTGGGCTCGCTACACCCAAATAGATCTACCGCTCGAGTCCCTCGGGGTTCTAACTACCCATTCACATGATCTAAACCTCCTTACGTAAATCATACCGTGTATAAAGTACTTGTAAACAAAGTAACATGTATTTCACCCCCGCAGTTAAGTAAACTGAAAACAGTTAGAGAAAAGGGGGACATGAACTCACAGTGAATGCGCGTCTCTACCAAGTGTCTCCAATACAGTAAGCTGTGCAACGACCTACAAGTGCTAATTCTATTAGACGGACGGCCGTGCCTTAGCTTTATAGTTTATGTCTTTGGGAAATAGTTAGACAACTATTTCGTGTTTATGTTTCGTATACACTTGGTAGTTATACTTCTTCCCAAGGATGGGGGATACAATACATGTGCGTAAGTTACGTTTTATCAATCGTGTGGTAATGTAATTACCGGTGTAACTTATATGTTTGTGGAAGCGTTTGTAAAGTTTTGGAATCATTAACGCTTGTAAATATTATTTTTACTCTAAAATAATATTTATGTATTTTCACAAAATAATCATAAACAGTGTTGTGACAAATATACTTATCACGTTATTCTTTGTGAAAATCCCACCTCCGAATATTTAGTAAAATATAGTGCTGGCGAAATTTATGTTTCGAAAGTATGTTCAAAAATAGTTCTAACACTTGTTGTGTAAAAAGTCTAAGTGTTAGGTTTTTAGGAAAATTTCGCCAGAGTTTCCTCTGTAACTGGAGGTGGCCACGCTTTCAAGCGTATCATTTTCTTTTAACAAATCAATTCAACAATCCTCTTTATTCAATCAAACAATTTCCGACACAACAAACTAGTCGACAAGTATGTAAATTTGTACAATCGCATGAACTTGTAGTTTTTCCGAATCTTTAATGTAAATCACCTTTATATATGTAGATCTTTATATAAAGTAGCTTTAATCTTGTAAAAACCTCGTGTTTAGAGAAACCCGTCTTTACAACTTCTAGTCATTTTTCCCCAAAAATAGTTATTTGTCGGATCTTTTCATTTCACAAGTGTCTACGCACTTGTGGTTTATAAAAATCATATTTATTAGTGTAAGATCCATCTTTAGAAAAACGTGATTTCTTTAAAGTGTGGTCTTTCTAAAATACCACTTGCGGATACGTAGATCCGCTAGTTTTAAACACCATTTTACCGGTTAAATCACTTTTACACAAGTGAAATATTTTTACACAAGTTCATGTACCTTGTGTGGTAGAGTTTCACCTTTAACCCTTGTATTTAGTCAAAAACGAGCTTATGTGAAGATACATGATCTTACAAAGTCGGGTTAAACGGAGATCCGAGCTACCACATCATAGATCGGGTCTCAAAAATCACACATTTCAAGTCCTACGACTTTTACACAAGTTATATGCTATTAACCTCCATTTTTGTGATTTTAGTAGACTTTAAAGTTTCAAAACGCATGTTTACGATATTTAACCAACGAAAGTTCTTTTAACCACTTTGAATACATTCAAGAATGAGTTTTAAACAATATACCTCTAGCTCGGGGCTAGGGAAGAATCGTGACGAAAAACGCGTGGATAAAAGCTAACGGTAGAGGTCCTTCGTGTTCCGAGTGCACCAAAGCTCCTAATATGCGACTTGTGAAGCTTGGATGATCTTGGAATGGAGTGAATAAGAACCGAAAATATGATGGTTGTGTGGGTAGAGTTCGGCCGAAGGTGGGGAGGCAAGAGAGAAAGATTTTTGTTGGTGAAATGTGAAGGGTGAACTCTCATGTGTAATCCATGATACTTATAGGTAAAATTAGATGCTATTAACCATTGGTAATTGTGTTCACTAGATACTTAACATACAATAATAAAATAATACACTTTGTACTCTTGTGTTCCCTTGGTTGGGCCGATCCCATTAGGGGGGTGGGTCTAGTTCGGTTCAAACTTGTTTAGTTAGGTGATTAGTTTAGGTTAAATAGGTTAGTTTAGTGTTTAACCTCGTTAGTGATATGTTATGGCGGGTGTTAGGGTAGTTAGGGACCCTAACTGGCTCAGAAAAAAATAGTTAGTGAAAATATTAATATTTTCGTGTTCCGGGTATAGTCCGGTTGCTCGGTTGGATAGTAATCCGTTAAAGCGCTTAATAAAGCTTTAAAGTGTCGTTATTGTTATTTTTAGTGACACATCTTGTTTTCCCGACACTTTAGAAAGTGTCTAGTAATATTTTCTCATGTTCTGGCACTTTACTAGTCAGCTAGAAGCTGGTTTATTTATTAAAGTGCTGTGTTTGGTACTTAAAGTACGTTTTAGGCACATCCGAATCAGTGTATCTTATTCCTAGAGACGCGGTACCACAACCCTTATATCCCTACACTCACTACCAGTGTAGTCAAAATATATGAGGCTCTTAGCAGGCCTTAGAGGCAGTATCTGCCTGATGCTGGTTATATCAGCATGTTCACTGTGTATCCGTTTAGTGCTACTGTGCTTTTTGTGCATCATGTTTGTCACTAGGGTTCAGCATGTAAATAATGTAGTGACAGCAAATAAAGTATGATGCAAGTATGTGCATGTATCAGTATGCAGGTAGCTGTTTATCAGCTAGTTTAAATCAAGCACAGTAATTAAGCAGTAATTAATCAGTAATTAAGTTGTACGGATACCTGGTTTAGTGTGGGTTGTCACATTCTCCCCCCGTTAAATAAATTTCGTCCCGAAATTTAAGTCCTGCTTGTAGATGCAGCGTTCTTAGGAAATAAGTGGGGGTATTTCTCTTTCATCCGGTCCTCACGTTCCCAGGTAAATTCAGGACCATGTCTGGTATTCCAACGAACTTTGACGAGTTT